>WEKY01007108.1:410675-478092 GCA_013390045.1 Picathartes gymnocephalus
TTTTTTTTTTTTAGGAGATGGGACTGCACAAAAATTATTTCCAGTCAAAAGCTTTAGTATACAACTAAAGCCGCCCTTTTAGCCTTTCTGTATTATTTTCTTCACTCCGTCATTTTTCCATTTTTATCCCCCTTGATTTTATTTCTTTAGGGTTCATTTGTGTTATTGAGAAATTGGGATAAGTCAGTGATACTAAGGAGTCTGTCACCTCAGGGCCACGTTTTTTGAGGATATGAGCTTCCATTGAAGCTCCAAACATTGCTGAGCACACTCAGCATCCACTGGCTGCAGCTGTGATGTGCAAATCTAGATTTTATAAGCAGCTCACTTATTGTCCTGTTTTCTAAAAACTCTCTTGTATGCTGTTAGCATCTTAAATATGCATTACAGACAATTATGAAAGTGGGGAGAAAAGAAAAAAGAAAAGTAAATTGTAAGGCCAAATCAGAAATGAAAAAAGTTGGTGGAACATTATGGGAAAAATAAATGCAAAAAGATGGAGACAAGCCTACAGAAAACTGAAGAAAGATGTACAATATGAAAAATGTGAAAGAGTGGAAAAGATAGATACTACTAATTGTCACTGACTCTTCCTTAATCCTTCCTGCTTTTGTGTGGGATAACATGGCAGTGTACCCTAACACTTGGCAGACCCCTGTGACATGCAATGTCAGTCCTTAGAGGTTAGAAGGAAACTATTTAAAGGGTACCAACACTGCCAGGTGTCCTTGGGCTGATGCACTGTGCCCTTTTCTGGAGCAGCTGGAAGGTGCTTAAGTATGGCCACTTGATCCAGCTGTGGAACCACACAGTCCCTTTTTCTGTCACCGTGCACACTGAGGGTCTGTGTTACCCCTGTCCTTCGGTAAAGAGGGATTTATGGAAGGAGAGGAAGGTAATGGTCTTAAGCTTTTCTGAAGCTGTATTTGCCACTTCTGTCATTTCTGCACCACAGAAACACACTGTACTCCATGAGGAACTAGCACTGGAGTCATGTGCCTGAAGGCATCCCCACACCCTGCAGAGCAGAACAGAGGCTGCTGTGCATCTACACTGCACTGGCTTTCAGGCTGTGTGTGGCTCTAAGGCTTTCTTTGTGAGATGGTCCTGTAAATCCTTGTCAGGACCAGCCTTTCTTTCTGTATATTGACTGTTTCCCTTTGTCAAGGCTTCCATTTCCTCACGGTTTCCTGGCAGTTTCATGCCAGTTTCGAGCAGTTATTGCAAAAATTCACCCTAATGAACTGCACTAGAGAGCAGTGACCTCAGCTGTGAGCCCTGACTCTGGATGAGCACAAGGTGTGAGATCAGAACTAATGATGCAGAGCAGCTCAGATTTTTGTTTTCCTAAGATGCTCTGCAGGGCTTCAGAGCTGCTTTGGCTTTTGCCTACACGGAGTTTCACTCTTCAGCTTCTAGTCACATAAAGGGAGGAAATTTTTGAACATGCTACTTTGAAAAATCAGTCATAGTAACTGAAAATTGGGATAATTATTAACATTTCCTCTTCCTGGCAGGTACTGAATTAAGACTCTAAACATATCAAATAGTGTGAGGAGAGGAGGGATGCTGAAGTAGCTCAATTGTTAAAAAGGAGTTTAGGCTGGTTTCAGGCAGCTGAGAATTAGAGTAGAACTTTTTTTCCTCTTTTTTTAATGCTGCTGCTTTCCAGGAAGCTAGAAATCTCAGAGAAGTATTGGTTGTCCCATCCCTGGCGGTGTCCAAGACCAGACTGGATGGGGCCCTGAGCAACCTGATGTAGTGAACTACATCCCTGCCCATGGGAGGGAGGTTGAAACTAGATGATCTTTAAGGTCCCTTCTAACCCAGGCCATTCTATGTTTCTCAGTCAGATTTGGGCTCCTTGTTAGATAGAACAGTGTAATGGAGAACAGAGTTTGGGAGGAGCATCAAGTGAAAATTCACCCCACGTGGGTCCATTTAACCTCTATCTTCATGCATGAAGTCAAGAATGAGGGTCGTAGGGGAGGATTTCAGTTTGTGCATTTCTAACAGATTTAGGATGAGAAATGTTGGCCTACGGAGGGTGGGATTGGGATGGCACTGTGTGGAAACCTTCTCATTTTTATACCTGCTCAGCCTCTGGTATCCTGAAGAGGAAAAGCTTGCCTGCAGGATGAGACTGGCCAGAAAAACCATTATAGATACTTCATTACAGCCATTGCTCAACTACTGCACAGCTGAGTGTGCATTAGAGACTAAAATTTGAATGCCTACCTCATTTCTAACCTCTAGGTTAATATTTTTTCCATACTTTCTATCTAAAGGGATGTCAGCCTAATTCTCTGTCCCTTTTCTGCATTGTAGCAATTGATTCTATGCAGTATGAATGTTATGTTCAGTCTAATGAGACAGCTACAGCTTTTCAGAAAAAAATACTGCATAACTGAAGTTATTCCTGAACCTTTGAGCCAGAGGTGTACTGACTTCTCCATCACTGAAGAAGCATCCATTTCCCTAGCTTTTGTAATCTGATGAGCCATGATATGTGTGGGATTAAATGAGGTGATCAAAACAGTCACATCTCATTTGACAGTCCTGAAAGTAGGTCTGAAAGCAAACACTTAGTGGGGGCAGGGGAGAATGCCAGAGGAAAAGGTAAAGAGAACACCAGCTTTGAAGAGAATGACATTCGTCCACCCCTGGAAGGATATGATCTTACCACAATTAATTTCACTTAGTCAAACCTCAAAAGGGCTACGTTGCTACATGTATTCTGATCTACCAAGATATCAGCAAGCCAAGGAGTTGCAGTATCAGAAATATTTTCTTCAGGTGCTCACTAGTGAGTGCATATTTGGGGCAAGAACTGTGGACACCTGCACCCACAAAGGTCATGATCTGCCAGGGTAACTTGGGTGTCTACAGCTCTGTCCTCCCCAAAGGGATGGGTTTGTTGGGGGCTGTGCTATGTTGTGGGACAGCACTGAAAATGCCTGAAGTGTACACATGGGGATGACCAGATGTGGTCAGCATCTTTCAGGACCCAAATTTCTGGGAAAAAAAACAAGATTCATTTTGCAGTTCAATGGTCTTGAGTGCTGCTTCAGCCATACCTGCTGCTGTCCTTCCCCAGTAGTCCTTAGATCCCTAGGAAAGGATGGTGTGCACTGGACTAAGTATTTTGGGCTGGATCAGCTAATCCGGCCATCTAGAGACTCCTGTTGAAGCTGATGTGCTCCTCAATTAGCAATCACAGACAATAATTGGAAAGAAAAATCATAATGTGTCAGTAAGGTCTTTCAGCTAAGCCCACAAAAGGCAGGAAGACATAATTTCACCTGACCTTGTTTAGTGTAAAGGGGAAGCAGTGAGCTGCAAAGCAAAGGTACAAAGGGGAAATGCGTGGAAGCACCCACAGCAGCCCTGTGGCACCTTGCACATCCCTGTGTGATAATTCCATGCCACAGCTCCACCATCACTGCCCCATTTTGCATTGCAAGACAGTAATTCCATTCTTTCTTGGCATCAGTGGTAATGTCAGGTTTAAGAACTTTTTTCCAATGGATAGATCAGTGAGCACCTGTTCCTTGATTGAAATGGCATACTATTTGTTTGTTGTCTTGGTGCTTTCACACAAAATATAGTATGGCCATTTTAAGGGCATTTAGTCATTCAAGTCACTGATGGTGGGATGCCCCTCTATGATGAAGGAAGGTCTTTGTTGGATGCAGTTACTAAAACAGAAAACAAGCATCTTGAGATGATATGTAATATTTTTGCTAATTGGTACCATGGCATTGTCTCCTCTTCTAATTCAGCAATTTAGGCTCATCAGGAAATCAGGCCCTCCTGGGATTCTGAGGGTATGCAGAAGCATTCAAGAAGATATAATTTCATAAATAATTGCTCAGGTTTTTCTGGAAACAGCTGCTGTCTCTGATTGATGTACACAGATTTATTTATTCCTTCTGTTTATATTACTTGACTGCTTGATAAAATTTCTTTTTCTGAAGAAGAAATAAACTTGTAAGAGGTGAAAATGAAAAAGAGATAAAACTATTCTCTCTCTGTTATATTTCAAGTAAAAGATGGTTTCAGGTAAAGAAACAAAAAAGACATATTCTCTTTAGGTTTAATGTACAGTAAGATGTGAGATGTCCGAAAGTTGTTAAAAATAGAGGGTGAAAAATGACTTAAATTCACTTACTGGCACCCACTTCACTGTGTTGTAAATAAGCAAAGGAACATGTGCTGCACTTAAGGATGTGGATAATGATAATAGCTTCTCAGTTTTAAGTGCCATTGATTTTCCCCACTCCCCTGAACAGAGCTTTCTAAGCCAGAAAAATATCTTGACCTTTAGACCAAATCCTCAGCATTTTTAAATCACTGCTTTTTATTTGAAATCGGGAGAGGTACTCCAGTTTATACCATCTGTGTCTCTGGCTTCAAAAAAATGAATGTGTCCTTTGTGACTAGAACAGCTTGTATTCAAAATGATGCAGTGATACAGCAGGACGCTGAATTGGAGAGTTTATTGCCTTTCTGTTTCAAGCAGGACCACACAATTTATGACTAAATTATGGGTGCTCAGTCTTAATGGCAAGAAATGCTTAATCTGGTGATGTTTTCCATCAGCATATATTGACTTCAACAAAACTGCTAAATACATTTTCTTAAAATTTCTCACTGTGTGTTTTTTAGGGTATGTGGTGTCAGTATAGGGTATCATCCTATTACAAAAGAACTAAGGGGGAAAAAAAGGAGGATAGGAGTGGAACTACTTTGATTTAATAGAATGGTGCAGGGTTATTTATGTTTCCTCTGCTCAGGAAGTTGGCGCAGACATATCGGATGAAGTGCCAGTGGCATGAGAGCACAAGCTTCCAGCTCTTTCAGAACTTCTCTTTAGAACCAAGCACTGGACCTGGAAATGCACCTTTTTTCTGAATTAAGAATAAGATTTTCTTTGCATTAGGATTCAAGTGCATTTTTGTTTGTTAAGTTCTAAAAGTAAAACTAGAGATTATTAGTAGGAAGGTCTGTGTTTATTGTTAAGCACAGTGTTCATAAAGAACTTTAAACCCTATTTGACATTTTCCACAGGCAAGTGTATAGAGATAGTATTTAAGTCTCTTTACTTAAACCAAATCACAGGGAAGGAGATCCCAGTACTGTTTAGGAAAAGTAATCAAAACCAACCAGACCAAACCACCACCACCACCAAACCAAGGACTGTGAACTTTAAGATGCTGAAATACTGCAAAAGTTTCACAGTAGATCATAAAAATTTCCTCAAAATTAATCATGAGAGAAAAAAACAGTTTTGCAAACAAAACTTGTATTTTTTTTCATCAGTAACCGGAATATCTGCATCATAGCTAGAGGAGCTGCTTGAGGTCACTGTTAAATTAAATCCTTTTGCACACCAGCTTATGATCTGAAAACTGATTCAATGATTTCTTGAGCTGCTGTTATTGCATCTTTACAAGGGAAAAGGTTTAATTCAGTGCCTTATCTGTTCTTACAGTGACACAGCTCTATAACCTCCATGATTTATGAGAAGATGGTGGGAACTTTGTGGGGAGTAAAGGCAGGAACAAGGTTTATTCCCTCAGTTCCAAATATCCAATATTTCTGACTGCTATTTCTCCTCTTTATATTTCTTAAAATGCCTTTACCTTACTGATCTGTGTAACAAACACTGGCAATATCTTGGGCTAAGTGGTTTGTATATCCATTTTTTTTTTGGCACGACTGATTTGTTTCCTGCCTGGCAAGCTAATTTTTTTAATCCCATCATTAAAGACCAAATCCAAAGGTCTCTGAAGATATATATAAGATATACTTAAGGGGATCCCATTATAAATTATGACAAGAGGGTCCTCTCCTTGTCCTAGGCTGCTGTTCCTTGCAAAACCACTCTGTATTTTGGCTTCTAGAATGTTACAATGAATAATATAAACACTGAGCAGTGAATGAACACATGATATCCTGCACATTTTTGTCAGTGTATTATCTAATCTACCCATAGAATCACTGAGGTTGAAAAAGATCTTCAAGGTGGGGTTCAGCCTTTGACCCAACAAGACCTTGTCCACCAAACCATAGACTGTCATTTTCTGAACCCTCCCAGGGATGGTGACTCCATTACTTCCCTGGGCAGTCTGTTCCAATGCTTGACAACTCTCTAAGAGAAGAAGTTCTTCCTGATGTCCAACCTGAAATTCCCCTGGTGCAGTTTGAGGCCATTTCCTCATTTGCTTTCATTAGTTGCCTGGGAGAAGAGATAATATTCTGATAAAGAGTCTTAGGCTCTTAATGGAGGAAAGGTAGATATGTTTCCCCTGAAATTTTCTCTGAACCTTCCAAGACTCTATCAGCAACAAGAAAAATCAAAGTGTTAGAAATAGTTTTATTTAGGTTATACATATAAATGATTCAAATATCAAACTGTGAAATTTCTGGGGTGTACAAACATGCTAGGTATAGATAAGGCGAAAAGTACAGGAACATTGAGGAAGTAATTGTGAGGATAATCATGCATATTAAAAAATCAGGTTCCTTTACATTCAATTCGATGTGAAGGTTCACGTTCCTTTCACTCCTCTGAACAGAATTATCCATCCCTAATAATTATTTTATTGTTAAAACAGTAACATGCAATTAGCACTTTATCTGGCATTTAAGAATGAGTAAGGAGAACCATTGTTCTTGTAATTACTCATCTGAAAGAGAGAAGCTGTGTGTTTAATTTTACTGAAGATGGCAATTACTTTATTTTTGTGTGTGAATTTGAATTCATGACTCAAAAAGTACCTTCTTCCAGGAAATCTCTAGCTAATTTACTCCTCCAGCAATGTTTGTGTAGTTTGTATGCAGTTTGCATGTGCTGTAACACAGACAGACATCCTTGTGCCAGCAGCAGTAGCTGCTCTGCCCGCTTGTGAAGGCAATAATAGTAAGGCCTTGCAAGCACAGACATCAGCCAGAGCTGTTACAAGACCATCTGCAATTCTACTTATTTCCTCAATATCGGAAGTCTGTGCTGGCATGGCTTCACAGTTGCTTTTCTAGCGAGAATAAAACCAGTTCACAAAATGAAACCTCTAATTAGAAAGTGGGGAGGGCCTAAAATAATTAATTCTGTTAAAATGCATAGAAAGCCTGAATGACATAAAGACTTTATCCTGTAACAAATCTTAAGGGACGAATCTGAAGCATTTACTTGCAGAGCAAAAATTTCCTGAGATCCTGACCTAGAGCTAGGCGCAGAGGCTGCACAGCAATGTTAGGTGCTTGTGCGTGGCTCTGTAAAACAGAGCAAAATTCAGATAAAGCCAGTGTTGAGGAAGAGTCAGGATTCCCTTTTACAGGTAACCTACTGCATAAAATGAGAGCTGTGCAATTGGCATGTGTGTTCTAATAATGAAAGGCAAATTTTCTAATTCATTAATGAAGCCAATAAAGATAAATGCATTAATAAAAATGTTTTTCATAAACCACAGACAAAATAGGCAGGAAAGAATTCATTTTCACTTCAACTTTGATATTTTTATGTGCACATACAAAAGGGAGGATTTCTGCCCCCAGTTTCCACAATCCATATCCTTTGCTATATCTTCATTTTCTGACTAATATTTACTACTGAATCTGGATAAAAACATACTCTTTAGAAGAAATTAAAGTGTTCAGAAAATGGAAAAACCTTACATTCAAACTCCTGAAAGAGTTCAAAGGCTGTTTTTCAGCAGAAAACTTGACAAAAGAGTGTTGACAAGTTTAATATAGTCAGGACTTCCATGAAAGATTGATGCTTTTGAAGTTAAGCTTTGAAACATAAGGTCATGAACTTTCTACAAAAATATTTTCCTTGAAACGTCTCTATACTTCAGCTCTTTTGTCTCACTCTTGCCTTCTGATTTCTTGCCATACTGTGCTAGGATGTGTGCAGGACCCATCAAACCATCGTGTCCTCATCCAAAGATCAAGGGTGTATTTAAAGAAGCTGAATAACAGAATGAGTGAGAGGTGGAATGAACGGGGATGAGAAGGAAAACCTTTAAGTAAGAGTAGGTACCATCCTTTTCAATCAAATGCCAGGTTGGGCCACCTTTTACAGCCACTGATTTCCACAGTTTCATTACAGGTTTCATTAACAGTGTTTTCTTTGATAATTTTGGAGTTTAGGGTGGGCATGGCAGTGTGTGCTTGTGTGCAATGCATGTTGCTAATTAGTCCAAGGCTAATGGCAGTGAAACCAAAGTTTTCACAAGCCTGCCACACTCAGAGTTTTCAAACTAGGCTTCTTCCTTCTCTTACTTAAATCCTATTTGCTGCAAAGAGTCACAGACCTTGTTCATACCCACCTATGTGTATGAAATGTATGTTCACACATTTAGATTTTAATTGAAAGCACAGCCTGGATTCTCAGCAGATCTGGGTGCACAAACTACGTAAGACAAATGTTTGCAACTCCCCATGATCAGCTATTCCATACCTTCATATGAATCAGCATGGCTGGCTAGCCCCAGCTGGAAGGAAAACCCTTGCTCTGTTGAAGTCAGTAACAGAATTCCTTTTGACTTGCTGCAATTAGGTTCTTGCCCAAAAAGGCACTGGAGGACACAGACTTCTGTTGAGGTTTTTCTAAGTGCAAGTCACCAATTTCCAGCATTCTGAGCTCTGAAAGGAAAATGATAAAAAAAGAAAAATTCAGTGAATGTCAGAGAATAAAGTGTTCTGTTTAATTATGTAATTGGAACTAGTCTGAATTAAGTAGAAAACTTGTTAATAAAGTGTCATTTGAATTAATGTTGAGAATCCCAGGACACTGCTTTTATTTGCTTTAGTGGTACATCTGTGCAGTGCATATCTTCCAGATGTGGCCTCTTTGGTCAGACGATGGGGCTGTGATATGATTTGCAGCAGAATAGGCACACTTAAAAGATCAAGCACAGAGTGAATAATTAAGAAATAATGATGGCCCTGTTGGAAACAGGTGATTGTCATCACACTTCTGTAATATATACCAAAATATGATCATCCTGGATCAACCATAGAGTTAAGGGTGGAACAGACTTCTAAGATCATTAGTTACAACTGTCAGCCCAGCACCACCACGACGTTCACCACTAAACCATGTCTGCAAGTGCCATATCCACACATTTTTTTTAACACTTCCAGGGATAGAAAATGTCTCTCCTTATTTAATAGTAAAACCAAGTTTTCCTTTATTTCAATCAATATACAAGAGGATTTTTCCTCTTACCATAGGACCTCGAACATTGTTGAATATGTCTTACAATGGTAAATTGTTAAAAATTCATCTTTTAAGGGACTAATGCTGCCAGCTGAAGTTTATGGAAACTTAAACAATTCTATTCTATTTTTTCAACCAGATCACAACTTTCATAATTTTCATTGAATATTTTTATTCTAAAGCCTTGGTTGATAAATCTAGGGTATAAATCTTTTGGCATAAATCTATCCCTTCTTTTATTCGTCTTCAGTTAGTTGTATTGTGGCTTTTTCTTTCCCTTCTTGTTTTCCTAACCAGGATATCATACTTAGCAGGTTTGAGACAGCCACAGAAAATCAGTTAAATGCATTTTCCTCAGCAATCCCTCCCCTCCTCCCTTTGCTGTCTGTAGCAGGCTGATGGGATCTCTACTGGTTTTCATCACATAAAACAAAAAAAAGCCCTACACTGCTCACAGAAACATGTTCCATGAACACCATGGCAGTTCAGCCATGTCTTCCTAAATGTTAGATGGTTTGTGAGACTCTCAGGCTTTCTATTCATTTTGCATGGAACTAGGTCAGAGCTGCTTTTAATTGAACAAGCTGGCTGCTGCAACTCTCACTTAACTGTAAAAAAGGGGTATTAAAAATTGATATGCAAAGCAAACTTCTGCTTAATTAGCAAGCAGATGAAGTCAGAATAGACAAACCACTATAGTTAATAAAGATGAGGATATGGGTTTCACTGACAGTATAATATACTCTTTTTATAATGGCTGAAACACTGAGCATTATCCATGTTTCTTGCATATGGTATTAATAGCTGATTTTTTTTCTTTGGGAGAGGTTGGGATAAATTTACTGCTGTGCAGATCAGACAAAGCACCACACATCAGGAAATCCATTAAAAGGCAGCTCTAATTTTTAAACGTGTAGTAAAGGTAAATAAAAAGCCCTGGGGTACAGAAAGAAGAACCTTTGGGATTCTCTGAAAGGCTTAGCTTGCTCTGCACACAGGGCCTGTGGCAGGGGTCAGTCAGACGGGCGCAGGCTGCTGTGGTGCTGGCAGTGGCAGAAGGGACACTGGTGGAGCTGTGCCTGGGGCATGTCTCAGGTAGCTCTAACCATCACACACCCGTGCTGGCTGCAGTCTAATCCTGCATCCGCACTCCTCCAGGTGTGTGCCTGGGGAGCTCTGTGCTCCTGCTCCCTCAGCCAGGGCCATGACCGCCCTGTGGCCAGACAAGGTGAGCTCTCGTATGTCAAGGCTGGAGAAGAAAAGGATTCTGACTCACATTTAAACCCCATCCCAAATGACTTTGCTTTGCACTTGCATGTGAGTGCTGAATGTTAGACCATTTGCTTCACCCAGTATGTGAGTTCTGCCTAGACTGATATATTGTTTATTTAGGTTTATAACAAACACAAAGGAAAACAAGAAATAAATTAATAATGGGTGGATTAGCTTATACATTTCAGCTCACAGCTGAGAGAGATGGCAGAGAGCAATCCCAATTTTAAGCTCCTCAAGACAATTGCTTTTCTTTCTTCCCCCAAAACCCCAAGCAGTAATAAAGGTTCTGCCATTTATCACTTAGCATTGCACTAAGAAGCCACCTGGACCTGAAATTAATTGGTGTGTAAGAGCAGAGTGGCAGGCTGGCCACAGAGTTACACTCATTTGAATGCTAGCTTTTTAGGTAAGATGTTTCCTGTAGCTGTAATTTCACTTTTCTTAGGTCCAAGTTACAACTGACTCAGTTTGTTTCTCACTTCCTTCAACATTTCCATGTTCTCTAGTACCACAGCTCACGCACCAGCCTTGCCTAGTGCACAGCTGTTAGGGGACCTTTCCTAGAGGGGACATTGTACATGCCAATTATTTGTAAAATATGTACTTTATGAGATTTTAACTATCATATACTTTAACTTGAAAAGTCTGAGATTCAGGTGAAATAAATAAGAAAAGTGCATATATTTAAATACTGAAATACAATGACAGCTGAAATTGCTTGAAACATTTGAGTGCCTTTATGGCAGTTTAACCAACTGTGTCCATAAATATTTAAAGCAGTGCATTATTTCTTGAAATTTACATTTTTATGTACCATTTTGGTGGAGGAATTATTGAACAATAAAGATGCTTTGTGTAGTAATTTAGCTTTTTCCAAAGTAGCACTTGACTGCGAAAAGATTTTCTGGTAGCCGCCATATGATTCAGTGAGCTCCCAGCATAATATCGAGCTTTGATATTTCTTAACTCCAAATTAAGGTTTTTTACAGCACAAGATAACATAGATCCAATCTGTGGTTCTGCACTTCTCGAATAAAAATAAAAAAGAACTGTGCAGCAGCTACTGCTACCTTTCAGCTGTGTGTCTATATATATAGCTATATCTGGTAAGAATTCCTGTTTTCAGTATGGAATAAATGTGGATAAAGTGGCAATTTAAATCCTGCTGTAGCTTTCATAAAGGGTTACTCTGTGTAAAATATTCTGTTTTGCTTTTCAGTAGATGATAAGATCCCCACCCCACAGGTAACCACAGCCAGCAGCTACAGGCATGTTCTGCTCTCTGCCAATGCCTTGTGCTAGGCTTCCGGAGCCAAAACGTGGGGAACGTGCTCTTATGAGACACAATAATTTGTGCCACTGAGCTTACTCCGTGGAGCTACATTTGCAGCAGAGAATAGTTGACAAGATAAAAACATCCAAGTGGCTGGGACAGTGAACAAATGTGCCACTGATGGGCTGAGACCTGGCAGGGGTCTGCATTTCTGGAGCTGTCCTGGCACATTGGAACTGAAGTGCTCTTTTAGTCGACCAAGAAGTAGCAGAGTGTGGATGCCCTGGAGGGACAGCCCCTGGGTTTTGCCTTCTCCCAGGAGGTTTCAGATACCCACGTGGAATCTATTTCAGTTTCGCTTTCCCCTGTTTGCCTTACATGGTCAGGTTCCAAATTCTGTAACCCCATTGGTTCCAAGCCCCGTTGATCCCTGGCCACTCCTTTCCTGTCCTCCCACTGGCCCTCATTCCGCTGGCCCCTCCTGTGTGCCACTCCCCGACCCCAAGTCATTGGATTCTGATGTCCCCTCCGCCCCTTGCTGTCCTGGCATAAAACCTGGTGCCCTTGCCCTGTTTTTCTTCCCCTCCCTTGTAGCGTGTGAGGTGTCGAAGGTCCGCCGGAGTACTGGCGTCGACCTCGGCCAATAAAGCTGCCAGGAATTCTTGAAGAACCCCTCTCGTCTCTGTGGCCATTATTCCATCGGCCGTGCGTGGGAATGTGGCCTCCCTTGCTTCCGCCATCGGAGCTCTGACCCCCGAGTGGGAGACCCTCCAGAGAGATGTTGCAGTGCGGGCTGGCCTGCCCCCGCGCTGCAACAGCAGAGTGATTTTTAATTTTTTTTTAATTGACTTTGAGTCCCATTGACATTTATTAAAGAAGCTGAAATTATTCTAAAATTCTCCCCAAAATATTTGAGTAAAAGTGAGGCAGTAATTTTCTTCTTCATTTTTCTGTATTCTCAAGTGAGCAGGAAAGTAATATTAAAGAAAACTACATAAAACATTGTCATGTTGTTTTCTCTCTGTGTATCAGTATTACTGATAATGATCTCCAAATAATAATGATTCAGGCTCTGTGGTGGGTTACATGACGTTATAATCTGATTCAATGTGCTTTTCATTTTTAGGATATATTACCTTCAGATAAATTGTGAACTGAAAGTCCCCAAGAAAAGATAGAGGAATGTAAATTTACAAAGTCTAGACAGCCAGATGAAAACTGATTTTATACACCTTATAAAGAGCTAGACTATAAACCAAACCTTTATTTAGTCTGAACATTTCCACAGTTTCCAGCTGGTTGCAGAGAAGTGCTGTGCTTTGATTCAGCTGACAATAAAACTAAGAATGCACAAATCTTTTTTATCAGGCAACAAGCACAAATGCTTCTCTGTTTAGTAAACTGAAGTAGGTAAATCCTGAGCTCCACACTCAGCCAGAGCATTTCCACTGTGACAAGGTCTGACTTCATGTGTGTGAAATTTCAATGGGTGGTGTTCAAGTAGCATCAATGAGGCACACACAGAGAAGATTTTTACTAAGGTAGTCACAGCATTTCCAGGAGCAGCTGGATGACATAGTAAATTAACTCTATTGAATAATGCGTTAATTTGGTAGGGCACTTGCAGGGCCCAATTATTACTTTTTAAAAACACATTCTAATCTTTGGTCTTTCTCTTCATTTTTCTGTGAAGAATAAACTGTAATCTAGACACTATCCTGTACTAGTGGATTGTATGCATTTCCAATGAATTTCAAAACTTTGTATCTTTCCTTTTCCCAGCTAAATGGTATCTTAAAGAAGTGAATGTTATTGGTGTGAAGAAAAAAATCACATATGATTGCATGAATCAGTTACATGAAAAAGTACATCACTATTTTTGATAGTTTGGTGCTGTCAACTGAAACAGTTCAAATCCTGGTAATAATTTGGGCTCCCCGTCTCTTCACACAGCTCCTTGTATTAGCAGGTCTCTCTGTGCAGTCACAGACAGATCTGTGTCACAAACATCTCGTAGCAAAGGTCCCTGAAAGGCAGATGTCATGTTATATTGATACAGACTGTTACTCAACCTTGTACCCTGCTGGGGTTACCAACTAGGAAAAACAAACACTTTGGATTTTCACTGCAGTGTCTTTTTGCATACACTAAAGCAGGTAAGTGACCTAGAAGTTCATGGAAGAGGCTTGAGTTTTGAAGGTCTCTGTCACATAAAATGTCACTGAATCCTATTTACAGCTCCTAGCCCGGGGTTGTTTGATCATTTGCTCATGTAGTGTTATTACTTGAAGGCTGTGGTAAAATATCCTTAACATTAAATTTTATTATTAACCAATAGTAATTCACGAAATACACTAATGATTACATCTTGCACTGCATATCCTGTTAGATATTTCTACACATTTCCTGTGTGATGTTTCGTTGAGGAAACCCCAGGCTGTGTTGTTAGTCATTAAGTTCATCTGCAGACTGGAATGTCAAAGAACCCAAAACCATGTGAGATTTTGTCACTGTTGTGCATAGTGGGGGTCTCTACCTACCACAGATATCTAAGAGTGCATCTTCCCCTGTTTGCTGTACCACAGGTCACAGCCTGTGGTGTATTGAGCCACAGGCAAATCAAAGTGATTTGAATGTGGTCCTTTTCTGGGACTGTATCATCCAAGTGGTGATCCCTGTTGAACAGTCCCCATTCCTGGCCGTGGGGATGACTGGGAGAGAAAGTGGCTCTCAGGCTGTCAGTCCTGCTCAGCCAGGCCCCTGCCATTCAGCATGGGTCCCTCAGGGAGCTGCTGGCATCTCCTGCCTCTCAGTGGCTCCTGGCATTTTCTCTTTGCTTGGCTCTCTCAAACCTTCCCAAGTCCCTTGAAGCCACTAAAAGTTTTTGAGATAGAGCTCAAGGGAAGATTGTTATCTCTATCAAATATGGATTCCAAGACTGTAGATACATACAGAAATTAAGGTACATCAGGGGGTTGATTAATAGACCTGTGTGACTAGAACTGAGAGTATCATGTAAGGATCTCTTTGGGTTTGTCATATAAATTCCAAACTGAGAACTGATTTATTTTTTTTCAAAAGGAGGTAAACAGCAGCTTTGAATAACTGAGTAGCACAGTAATTAGCTCTTACAACTAAAGAGCAATCTAATGTTTCTTCTGTATCTAGTTTTCCATGTGAATTTTTCACAGCTACAGATGGAAAAGAGCACAAATGAATTCTTTCTCCATGCATTGCTCAACCTGCAAGAAAATAAATTAGGGTCTTGAGAAAAGAACAGAAAATCTCCAGCCATGAAGAAAGCAGACATCACTGCTTCACTTGAAAAAATCATTGAACTGTATTTCGAATTGCTCTTCTTTTCATTGACTTGTGGTGTTGCAAGCAGAAAGTAATTTTCTGACTCCAAGGATTTTTCAACCGACTGCAATTTCATTCCCTAGGTTATGGTGCTGGGCACACCCAAAATGGATTTGTGCTCCTTTGTTTTGGGGATTGTGTGCTTTTATTAGAGCTTAGGAGAAGTACAGATATGTTGCTTGCACAATATTGCCTTAGGAGAGAGCTTCCGTAGAAAGTGCCTGAAGAAGAACTTGTTCCCAATGAAATGACAGCTGAAAAGATTTCAAGTATTTCTATAAATTGTTAATAAACCACAATTTGGTAGGGAATCATTTTCAAAATTATTTTCCTGGCATATGAAAATTGTAACAGAAATGTTACATTTTATCCATCTGCTGCATGGTATGTGCTTGTAATAATTAAAATTTATATTGAAAGCTATGTAAACTACAGGGGTTTGGCCTAGATGGTAAACCCATGCTATAAATTGCCCTTAGAGGATTTATGATTGATATGTATGGAGTATTTTGCAAAAGATTATTGCATGATGTGGATGATTAGCAGTCAGTCACTCTATAACAAAATGTGCACTTGTGTATTTTGTAGAACCACTAGATGAGCTGAAGATCAGAAGTCACAGCACTGAACCACTACCAAAGCTGGAAAGCAAAGAGAGAGGACATCATGGGACAGCTTCCTCTAGGGAGCCAGGGAAAGCTCAGGAATGGGATGGAACGCCGGGCCCGCCGGTGGTGTCCAGCAGGCTGGGGAGGTCCTCTGTCAGCCCAACCATGCTGGCTGGAAGCAACAGCTCAGGTATGTCAATAGCAGAGCAGATCTAATGAATCTCCTGGTGAGCTGAAAAATCTCTAAAGATACACAGGTGTAGGAAGCTTCCAGATTCTTTAGACTTCCAAATATCTTCTAGAATTGGCCCTACCCATCGACTGCTGCACTGATAAGTCTTGTGCTGTACTTGTGCTCTGTGCTGGAACAGCTGGGATGGTGGCACGGAATAGAAGCATGTAAATATGCTGGTCATCTGCTTTAAAAGAAGTAAAGGATTCCATCTGACATTGAAAAGGGACACTGTGGCAAAGACACTCCTAGGATGGCACCTCAGGAAGAATTTAATAAATTCAGGTATCACATAGAGTAACAAAAATACACTGTGCAAAAGCAAGGCTCTCTTACTGAGGGGCACAGTGACAGGACACAGGCAGCCTTTGCTTTCTGCTTGTACAGAAATTTGTAGAAAAGTAACTATGGATTTCAGAAGTCTCATATTCACACCTATTCATTTTATTAATCAAATGTGTTTACATATTAAATAGTAAATTGCCATAAATCATGGCATTATAATGCAATCTTGTTTATAAATTGACTAAGACAAACAGAATTGATAAATGAATAGATGACTATAAAGAGATATATGGCCCTTGCATGAGTGCTGTATTGGTACTTTTGAGATTTGACAGCTCTCATAAAAGAGTAACTTCATTGCTTATTAGTTGGACTGTGAGAAATATCCACTTTAAGGACAGTTGGCATATCTGGTACTGAAGCCTCATGGTCAATGTTCAGTAAGTATAACAGCATGAATGAGCAACTCAGGCAAGAAATCATTCCTGCCTGGGAGATCTTCTGGGCAGTGAGTGGCAGCAACGAGTGTTTAAACTGCTGAGTGAGCAGAGATGCTCATACCTCACCCAGAACATTGCTTCCCTGTGTGATAATGGGACTCACATTGTCCCTGAATTGCTGAAAATGACACCTGAAACTCAATGTATAAGTGGAAGAGTCTTTGCTGATGTGACAAGTCATTTGCAGCAGTCATGTAGTCCAGCTTTACTTGCTACAGACCCCCCAAACTGTCCTTCCTGGTGCAGTGAAAGTGACTTTTCTGCAAATCTTAGGACTCTAGCACAGGTTTTTTGTGTTTTACTGACATTTGCTTACTTGTCTGTTCTCACAAAGCTTTCTGGAAGGTGGGAATTTTCCAGTTAGCTCATAGCTTTTGGGAAAAATGCTGTTCCTAGTGTATTAGAGCATCATCTGCGCTAATGCAGGTAGAAGGATGGGTTTAAAGCTACCACATCAAAGTATTGGAACATCGGGTAATTAGATCAAAGGTGTGTACCAACCTCTTCAGTTCTGCAAGATGACACCATGGAGCAGAGTAGTAAAGAAGCTAAAATTAAAGAGTAAGCTCTTAGCAAAATATAACACTGCTGTCCAATATTTCTGCAGCAGTTTTATTTCAAAGAGTTGGTTGATCTCCAAAAAGCGGACAAAACATGTTGGCCCCAATCTCCCTTTGACATCAGTAAATCATGTTGTTGAATCATGCCTTGATTTAGTTAACTGTGACTTGCTAGAACTTTCAAAGAAAAATTTTATTTTCTTGGCTGATTTTTGACTCCTTTCTATGATTAAAATCTGAGAGCTGATTATGACTTTTGTTTCCCTGCAGACTTACAATATTTCATTTGATGAATATTGCCTCTCATCTGCCCTGAATATCTTTTCCCCTGTGTCTCTTGCTGTTGCCTGAGTAACAGGTTTTACCTTTACTGGGTGGGGCACTGCATTGAGAATGCTGTACACAGTTCTCCACAATGAACTTGTACATGAACTGTAACAGCTCATTCTCTGCAATTACATTAGAACTGTAACAGAATGCAAGAAGAGAGATTTAATACTTTCATATGAATACAAATGCTTTCTGGAGTCACGGAGTAATTCTGCACTAGGAATTAGAACTTAGATTTACCATAGGACCAAATAAAATCAAGGCAGTCCCCAGTACAGTTGTCACTGCTGTTGCTCTCTTTGCAACATTGTAGATAACAGAAAAAAACCCTACCTTTTTTTTTTTTTTTTTCAGACATGTCCTTGAAGCACCACAGCTTGGTACCTGCCTCCTAGTTCACACTGGTACAGGCATTTATTGGGGCAATATTGGAATAAATTTTTAAAAATGAGGTTGAATTGCTCTGCTGTAAAAGAGAAAGGGCGTGAATGGACTTCCCACGTGTGTTCATCAGGCAGCTCTGCGCCAGCACAGATGAGCTGGGAACTGGGGTGGCCTGAGCAAATACCTGAGTGAGAATACTGACTTTTGGTGGGTTCTCCCCAACTCTGAAACTGCTAGTAAGATCAGAGGGTGAATGAGCCATCTCTAAACAGAATCTTGAACTTTCTGTCCATTTTGTTCAAAGAGCCTGGGCTGTCAGCTGCACACAGCTATCACTGTCTCTAATGCCTCATTGTTCTGTGACAGAATTTGTCAAGGGCACTTTTTTTTCTTGGCATCCTATAATTTCTTATGGAAAGCAGTGTGATTTGGGGCATGCTGACTTTTAGGAAAGTCAGTGCAATTACAATGAGCTGCCAAACACAACCTGTAACACAGAATCTGTATAACTTCACTCCAGGAGACTTGAAGAGTATTTTCTGGAATGTTGCTGCTTTTTTCCTAACTGCAACAAAGAAGCATTTTGCATTGCCACCTTCTGCTGAAGACAGGCACTGCCCTGCCTTTAAAATCTCAGATGCTCTATTGTGTCCTGATTTTGAATCACCACCAGATTGTCACACAGCCAGCCATAAGTATTCCATCTGAAAACATTGTAGGTAATCAGGAAGGGAGTAAATGCCCACCCTTCATTGGAATTACTGGCCATCATTGATTTCCAAAAGTAATGAATTTTTAAAGTTCATCTCTTTGGGTAAAGCCTGGGAAGCCCAAGGTGCAAGATAGATCTATTGGTGTAAGAACAGAATAGCAGCAAAATATCAGTTCATGCCAGCCAGGTCTGCTTCACACAAAGACAACTCAGTAGTCCCACAAACACCTACATTTTCTCCTCAGAAGCATTTTCACTGTGCTCCTAAATCCACAAGGATTCTCCAAGTGAAGGCAACTTCATGCTGGGGTTTTATGTTACTGCCCAGTGAGGACAGACCTTGCCTGCACTGGTCATTCATGTTCTCTGCGCACAAGCTTCTCTGAAGCAGTGCCTGTCACCTAAAATAAAATGAGCAGTACTGGGAGCTGCACACTGAGGGCATCCCACCAATGCCCATGGTCCTGCTGTGTGACCTCCAGGATGTGGGATCGCACCAGTTCTGGCTGGAGTGAAAATATTGCCTAGGTGTAAGAAAAACACACACAAAAAACCTGGCCAAAGATACAAAACACGTATTTGTATTTCAAAGAAGCCAGGAAATAGCAAACAAACACAGCCAAGTCCTACAACAAAAGCTTTACAAAGAAAATAAACACTCATATTTCAGGATGCAGAGTATATTCCACTAGCAACATTTCCCTTTGGACAAAGTATCCCCTAAAACTAAACAGAGGGTTCCTTTTCAGACATGATTTTACTTAGTACCTGACTTGGGTTTAAAACTTGCTAAACTTTTGACCTATGGATATCTGGTAACCCTGAGTTCCGCAAGTTCAGTGCTCCCCTGGTGAAAACTGTTCAGTTTGATGTGCTGCTGTGATATTTTAGCACTAATTTGCTTCTGCCAATAACAAAGTACTAAATACTTTTTTTCAGATAACAGAATACTATATAGTTTATTGCACCTTAATGTTTCATAATTTCAAGTTTTTTCAGCTCACTCATCTCTTTTTAGGCCAGTATAAAGATATTTAGTGTCATGTATTTTTCCAGTATGCATGCTTTCTTTTTCTTCTTTTTTTTTCTTTTTTTTTTTTTTTTAAATCTTTTTTTTCCAAGTGATTGCTCTCAGCCTGCCACATTGCCTTGTTTAATTCAAAACACATTTCTTGGCAGCTGTAGCAAATAAGCAATATTTCTCTTTTCATGTGCAAAGAAGAGACTGTGACAGGATAAGAACCTTCTCCTGTGTAAGTGACAGCCAGAGTAGTTTTTTGAATTAAGATTAGGATAGGCAGAATGAAGGCTTCCTTGGATGAATAAAGAACTCTTCCCATTAAGATCCAAAAGTAAAAATCATGAAGAGTTGTTGTACTTCTGGAGAATATAGAAAGCCATAGCACATTGGTCTAAAAGTGATTGAAAATATTTCCATAAAATATTGTGGCATTTTAGCTTTATTGACGAAAATCCTACAACATCCTATAGCCCAAATGCAACCAGCCAAGCCTCTACATCTTTAGTCATGATGGCAACCCTTGCAGTTTTGGAAAACAAGCCACTTATATGAATGCTTAGACATATAATTAAAAACACAACTTTAAGGCAATCCTATTTTGTTTGGAAAGCCTGTATTTCTGTGTTGCACAGTCTCTCCTAAAATTCTCATCCTTAATGCTGCCCTTTGGAATATTAAGCTTGCCTGTGTCCATGTGTAATCCCCCTGGTGCTGTCAGGACTGAGTTTAAACCCGAGAGTGCAGTGATGCTCGGCCATTGCAGCTGATTTTGTGTGTGGGTTTGCTTGCTGTGAGGGGGCTGTGGTCCCACTCCACTGTTCGAGTGTTGTGGCCACTGTGGGTGCCATAAAAGGGAACTGAGGCCCAGTGGCCCACAGTGCCCTCCTGGCACTACACTGCACCTGGCTCCCAGAGACTAGCAGTGCATTTTTCATATCATGTCACAGAGTGAGAGATGCGACACTTGAACTGTGCAAAATAATACCAATAAAATTCCAAATACACCAACTGAATTTTATTTTTGTGCATAACATTTCACAACTTTCTGGCTACCCCCAAGAATCTGCTGAATTCAGACCTCGTGCTGCCCACTGATTGCAAGGGGCATCTCCCAAGGCTGCTCACCTGCCCTGCATCCCCTGGCCTACAGAGCCTTCCCTATGTGCTTATCAGGGTGGCTGATAGAACTCAGCTCCACACCATGAATTACTGTCACTAAGGGGACTTCTCAAGAAGTCCAAGACTACTCATTTCAGACGTTAATCCTGAGCTGTCCCACTATCGTCCACAAAAGATAAACATGAACTTCTAAACACTAGAAACCATCCCTGATATTTGCTAGCATTAGTTCCTCCTTTAAGATTCTCAGCATTAAATAAGAAAAACCAGACAGCCTCTGTACAGTGAATAAGCTGCCCATTGCTGAAAAATAACGTGCTGCAGAATACAGAACAGTGAGTTGTGCTGCACTTAAAGAACTGACCATTTTTGGACTATTTTTCTCCCACAGTGCTATGCAGTGTGACGCTGTTACTCAGACCACTAATTACAGTAGAATACAGTATTTATTTGCTCTAAAAATACTGCCACTGAGACCCAAAAGCTAGATGGAGCCATGTTTGAAGCACCTTTTTGTGAGGATCACCATGGAAATCACAATAGTTTCCTTAATACTGTAACATATATTACAGGGAGATAAAGGAACTAATACTTCATTTCTGTGTGATAGGTTTTATTTCTTTGATGCCAGATGAAGGGAGTCTCTTTGGCAAGGAAATGGTAATCTCTTGTTGTTGCACATAGATCCAAATTGGAAATTATGACACTTCTTTCTGCTTTCTTAAAGCAAAGAAAATAATTCAGAAGCATAGTCAGACAATGTCTTGGAGTTTTGTATGTGCTGAGTGTCTGATTCTGCTTGTCACAGCAGAAACAGAATCTCTACTTAGCAGTAGAGAAAAACAACTGAAAAAAAACCAATTCTTGTCCTTTCTGAAAACCCCAGCAAAATTCCAGGAGATGAGAGATGAGATATAATAATGAGATCCATATCTATATTACTGAAAGCAACAGTCAGAAATCTGGCACACAGTGTGAAATCAGAACAAAACCAAATCTAATCAACCTTCAGAATAACTGCCCAAGTCCAAAAAAAACAAACCAGCAGACTGTGTACAAAAGCAAGGTTATGGAGGAGGCCAGTTGCTCCTTTCAGTGTGCCTATGGCTGTGTTGACTTGTGGTGTGTTTACAGACTGACTAGGACAGAGTGAATTGAATAATGCATTCGACAAATAGCATAAATATTTTTGCTGCTCAGCCAGCTGGATGTTAACTAACCTATTAACATTTAGTTGATGAATATTCACCTATACAGATGCTTTCATTGGTCTAAGTGCTCCAGCGTAAGTGGATAGTTGTTCTGCATGCCCTACTGAATTCTGAAATATCTGAGGAAAATAAGCATTTAAGGTGACAATGAGAAAGCATCAGAGAGAGTGGAAGAATCCATTTCAGCATGTTGCTGGTATGTGGAGTAATGTGCCAGCTGTCCTCACATTTCCAAGATGTGCCAAATGACTTCAAGGACATGCTGGTGATACCATTTTCTTCCTTTCAAGCTGTGGCCCAACCAGTGGCCAGTGGTGATACTAGAGATCCACATAGGAAATAGAGAATTCAGTGTAAAACAAACACAGACAAAGCATCTGCATAAATGAGGCATGAGAAAACAGAATTCAGACAGACACAGGCAAAAGACCTGCTTCAGAGGCAAACTTGCTAAACCACAACTGCATGAGGCATAGGTCCTTCCTTTCTTCTTGAAAACATGGAATTGAATAGGAGGCATTCTTCAAACCTTATTTAAAAAACCATAAAATTCTTTAAATTGTTATGAAGCATGGTATTGTAATTACTTGTTATTCATGGTAAAGCATCACTGTCAGTGCTAAAAGTGAGACTCTCTTGCTGTACCAAGTCTGTCTGATGAGTGCAAATATTCTCAATGTTTGCCCACTAAATAGAAAAAGCAGGTGCAGGTTTGGGAAGAAGGTTTATGAAACATGAGGAGAATGAACACATTTATGTGACCTGAGCCATAGGCTGAGAGGTGCTTCCTCAGCCGTATAAAGTAAATTTAAAAACAAAAACATTTCTTGGGCAGAAACAGGCAGATCCTTTTTTCATGAAAAGATAGTTTCCTCCAGACCAGCTGAATGCTGGGGTAGCACATGGGTGTCAGCATGGCTTAGATAGAAAAACCTTTGACCAGGCCTCCTAAGCTGCATGGTCACCTCATGTCAGTGAGTACAATAGTAACCTGTGCTGGAAATCAATGGGGGAGCGTTCTCAGAAATGACTTCATATAAAACAGCAGAAGGAAGATCACATAACTGTGTCATTTCTGTGCAGTTCTTCTCTGAAATGGAGCTTTCTCTCAAGGCAAACTTTGCTTCTGTTTTCACCTTGATTCTGGACAAGAGACTTTGCCACTGCTGATGTTCTGATTTGTCTCTTCCTACTTTATGTCTCTCAATTCATTGCCACTGACATGAGATTCCCAAGTTTTTTTGGTGTCATTCCAAATCCCCAAGTGTGACAGTATCCTCACCACTTTTACATACCACCTCCTTCATTTTCTGGCATTTCATGCTTTCCTTCAGCACAGTCAGTCCTTGGGCTACCACGTCCCTCAGCTCTGGGATGGAGAAATGAAACCAGAAGCCTCTGTAACTCCCTTAATCACTGCTGTATTCCATGAGGAGTAGAAAAGGTGCTGGGGAGCAGGGGAGTGAAGAAACAGGAATGCTTCTTTTGTACTCTTCCTGTCTGCTGTTTTATGCTCTGTCCTTCAGAGATGCCAGAGCAGAGGCCAGAGCATGGCATGAGTCCTGTCTGAATCCCACTTCTGATCTCAGCTTCTCCTCATGATTCAGCCAAATGTCCGAGACTTTAACTTGTTACCAAGGCTGGAGTCTCCATTTCAAGAGAATCCACAGTGTTTCAGCTTACTGCAGCAGTACCCTGCTCCTGCTCACTGGTGTTTCTGCTCTCTCCCTTTCAGAGTCTAAAGCAAGTTGCCGGCTAGGCCGGTCCGCGTCCACGTCAGGAGTGCCTCCTCCGTCTGTGGCGCCGCTCAGGCAGCCCAGCGACCTCCAGCCGAGCCAGGTACCATCGTTAGCCAATCGGGAATGACTCCATGTGCTGCAACATGCCAAATGTTCCCACCTCTCTGTCTGTCATTTCTTACAGTAAATTATTTTTTTGGTTTATGTCTTTATTTTCTGTGTGTGTGCGTGCGTCTCTGTGTGCGCATCTCTCATTGGCAATGAAATTCAACTGGCCACAGCCAGCAGAATTTTCTTTGCTCTTAATTCCTTGTATCTTTTTCTGTCTTCATTCTGTAATATAAATGTAGCAAAACTGCACTGTATGAACTGGCTGGGTTTTTTATTTTTTCATGCTTTCTGTACTTTTTTACTATCTTCAAATTTATCAAACTTTGATAAATTTAATCTATGTTTTTATGTAAATTTCTTTTAAATGTCTTGTCTAAAGCACTTACACCAATGTTGTCAATGACTTGTACATACTTGAGTTGTGCCCAGTTGTACTTTAATATTTGTGCCAGTCTCACTTTTGGTTGGAGCTTATTGCATGATTGTATTACACTGTGATTTATCACTGTACTGAAAATCGCTCTTACAGCAAGTGATTTTGCTTAGTTGAGGCAGCTAGACTTTCTTCAGCTACAGACCATGTAATACTTACAGGACTATTAAATAGTCCAGTGTAGTTATATTTATTGTATATTGTTAGGAATAAAAAAAAAAAGCCAAATCAAAGGAGTAACATCTCCTTTTACCTTAAACAGAGATACTTTTTTTGTCCTCATCAGAATCAAAACTGTCACATAGGAAGAAATGAAATTGTTTGGGTTTGGCAAATTTCTCCAATAGAGAGAAAATGAAAAAGAAATAAAGACATGGGAAACCTATACTTACCTTTATTTTATATGCTAATACTGATATTGTAACATTTTGTTGCACAGACCTGTATTATTAGTTTGACAGAACTAGCTGAGAGTAGCAATTGAAAGAAGAGGTTTGCTTAAACATCATGTGAATGGCTTCTGTCAAAGAAAGCACTGTGGCACTGCATCACTGGTGTGTACGTGTGGGGTGTACGTGCACAAGGAGACAGGAACACAGATGGATTTATGTGCACATGCATATATGTATGCACACACAGGCACCCTTATTTTGATGGAGAATTTTTCACTGGCTTTCAGGGAGTTAGTCCCCAAAATCCTATTGAATGTCTCTGAGGTTTGAGTGGAAATCTCCCTGAGGACTGCTTTGCAATAATCACATATTTGTGTTTGTATCTTGGTGAGTTGCTCCAATAATGTCTTGACCAAAGCAAAGACCACAAGAGTAAGGTTGATTTACTCACTCCAGACAGTCAGCAACTTGTTAAGAAGGTTTTATTTGGATAGCCAAGTCTGTATAGGTATGAACTGGTGCGACTGTATTACTTCTGAGAGCTGCCTGACACAAAGACTGAGAGAACCCTGCACATTTCTAAAGCATATTTTACATAAGCAAATCAAATCCATAATGGAGATTCAAAATGATGGCCGATTTAAATAACACATCAAGTGTTCCTTCATCTAAGGAAGAAATTAGGATAATTGTACTTCCAAAGGTTTTCAGTGTCCCAGTGTTCATGTAGTATATATTTTTGATTAAATGGGTCTTACAGCACTCGTGATGCTTTGCTGTTTACTCAGTGGCAAAGGCACCTCGGGTGTTTTGAAGGGATTTTAGCCTGTCAGTTTTTACTAAGAAGTAAACAGAAAGCCTTGAAAGAAGAAGTAGCTGATGTGATAGAAGAGATAATGAGCCTCTTAGAAGCTGAGGCCAGGGCTCACTGAAACTATGGAGGGAAAATTCCCCCTCAATTCATACAGAAGAAAGGAACAAAGATGATAAGACGAATTTTCAAGTGACTATAGGAGAGTGATCTTGTTAATTGAATAATGTATGGTATGGTCAGGACTTCAGGAAAAACAAGAAAAACCAGTGCAAGCTTTCTCTCCCTATGTCTCCCCTTCCAGCTGACAGTCTCTTACTGTCCATCTATTATGTTGCCATTTACTATGATAGCATAATTTTTAAAGGTGTGGATTTGACCCTGATTTCAGAGGAATGACAAAAGTCTTATCTCCATGGCAGATACAAACATTGATTGTTCTTTCAACACCTATTCTATCTTAACGTGCAAATAATGGATGACAGGTGAAATGTGTTTCCAACAGATGGGCTGTTAGCCCATTCTCAGTCTGCCAGATTGTGGCATACAGGGTATCTATTTTTGTCGGCTGTGGCTATTGATTGTATTGATACTGCTTTCCTTAACAACATCATAATGAGCAGTTAGACTTTCCAAAAGATTAAGAAGACTATATTGTGTTATCTACCTCTTCGTTGATCAGATGGGCACAACTAACATTCAAACAGGAATATAAGATCTGGGAAAGGGCAGATTACTGTTAATTGGATTTCTCAAATCTTCATGGATCCCAGACTGATGGTTTTCAAAATGTTTAATTTGGAAAAAAAAAGACAAATTTGCAACTGAGTTCTCAAAACCCATCATTTTTAATACAATTGCTCAAAGAAGTGGTGACTATGCTTAGTAATTAAAAATAGATCTAATCTAAGGAAACGTCTATTATAATTCCAGTCATATATTAGATAACTATGTAGCTATTGTCATTTAACTCCCTTATGCCTTATTTTCTTATTTCTTGTTTGCTTATTGATGTAGGAATTATGAGGATTAATCAGTTAGTATTCACAGAATATATTTATGGTGTATTGATGGTAAGCAGTAGAGGGATCACTTAAAAATAAGAAGAAAGGGCTTATAAGCAGAGATTAATTATGTGGCTGGTCTCTGATGAAGACCACTAAAAATTCTGTAGTGTAGTGGCAGTCAGCATTTACCAACATGCTGAGCCAGGTCGAGAGTCTGCCTTCTGTTCTTATTTCTGGGAAATGGTGAGGGCATTTGGAAAGTGTTGGTTGCAGGAAGCAACCTTGGATGAAGTCTTGAATTGTCTCAATTTAAACTTAAAGATAAGCATAAGTTTATCGTGGAACTGAAGTTACTGATTGTGAAAGGACAAAATTTAAGAAATTAAGGAAGTAGCAGAGGAAGTCAGGTGGGGGGCTTGGAACTGTAGTAATGGCAGAAGGCTAGAATATTTTTGAGCTACAAAAGTAGCACATAGTTGTATTTCCTAAATGCATATCTAAATAAAAATACCCTACAGAGAGGGGTGTAAGCAGCAGAGAAGTATTCTAGATATGATGTATTGTCTCTAAAGAAAGGAAAGAGGGAAAGAAGGAAACCTTAAACATGCAGAAGCAGACCATCCTCAGGTGCCAGAAGACAAACCAGCAGGGAAGATGACCAGCCTGTCTGAACACAGTTTTTGCTGGGACTCAGGAAAAAAGAGAGTTTGTGAAAGTTGGAAGAAGCGACAGGCAACTCAGGAGGACAAGGGTGTCATGAGGTTATGGAGGGAGAAAATGATAAGAGCCAAATCCTGACTACAGCTTAATCTGTCTACTGTCATAGAAGACAATAAAAAATGTTGCTATAAATACATTAGCAGCAAAAGGAAGTCTAAGGAGAATCCACATCCTCTTTTTGGATGGTGGAGAGAACATAATGACAAAAGAAAAAAGCTGAGGTACTTAATGTCTTCTTTGCCTCAGTGTTCAATAGTAAGACCAGCTGTTCTCCAGGTACCAGCCCCCTGAGCTGGAAGACGGACACAGGGAGCAGAATAAAACCCCCATAATCCACAGGGAAATGGTCAATGACCTGCTTTAACACTTAGACACAGACAGTTAGGAAAAATTTCTTCACAGAAAGAGTTGTCAAGCAGCAGAACAGGCTGCCCAGGGAAGGGAAATAGTCCATCCTACCATCCCTGGAGGTATTTAAAAGACATGTAGATTTGGCACCTGGGGACATGGTTTAGTAGGGGGCTTTTCAGTGCTGGATTAAAGGCATTTTTCAGCCTGTGATTCTTGTTCTATAAAGGCACTACATTGTTCACAAAAAGCTTACAGGGAATGGTGAAATGTTGTAGAAAGTAAAGCAAGTTATGTCTTACAGAAAAAAAGTGTGAATAACATTGGAGATAGTAAAAGTCCATCTGTATTTAGGCTTTATACGGAAATGAAAACAAGTAACTGTCTTTTGTAGCCATCTAAGTGGACAGAGAACAGTAGAATTTAACCACTTTGTGAGGTTTATAAAGTACAATAAACAAGGTCCACAGATGCCCCAGTAAATAACTCCTTGCCCATTTTGCTGGAGCATCTGTGCTGGCACCTGAGACTTCTGTAGCAGGCGTGGTCAGAGGTAAATGCTCAGTCCTGCCACGGGACAGCCACAGCGAACAAATCTGTTCACTTGTGTAAAGCAAGTGGGATTTGGAGTCACAGGTATCCCTGTTATGCACTGATGTTTCCCTGCCATCCTATCGTTCTCCACATCTTCTCGTCAGGGTAACAAAGGATTACATTCCATCGATGAGCTCAGACATCCCTGTGGCACGCAGGGTGTGTGTGCACTGAGCACGTCTGTCACAAAACAAGAAAACGTTTCAAGCAGACTGTGGAAGTCCCTCTGCTGGAGAGCAGAGCATCTTGCATCCAGATTTTTAATGTACATAAAATCCTCTCTCTATCACTGCCATGCCTCTCTGAAACAGTCTTCACCACAGCAAAACCCCAATGATTTCCATTTTAAGAAAAAAAGAGATCATATAAACATCTGGGGATTTTTTTTCTGTGAATGAACTTTGCAAAATGAGGTTTGTTTTCATTAATTTGTAGAAAGCAATTGGAAAATCCCATGTACTAAGCTGCATAGCAGCACAATAGTGCATGTTTTTAAGATCCATGGTCTGAAAAAAAATACAGTCTTTGTAAACAAAACTATTGCTAGCTAGAGTTTCATATTTTAGCTTTCCTGTAAAGCAGAGCTTATTTTTAGACAGATTTCCACAAAGCTGTG
The DNA here is from genome assembly GCA_013390045.1 of Picathartes gymnocephalus. Taxonomy (NCBI): domain Eukaryota; kingdom Metazoa; phylum Chordata; class Aves; order Passeriformes; family Picathartidae; genus Picathartes; species Picathartes gymnocephalus. The sequence goes on from WEKY01007108.1 coordinate 439,543, forward strand.
TTCCTTATCTGCAAATGTGCAGCCTCTCTTCATGGTGCCTGTTAGTTTCTTGCTTTTCAGTGGCCAGACAGCATTGTCCTTTCCTGTTGCCTCCTCAAGGTATGTTATCTTAATTCTGAGGGTTTGTATGTCTCTTAAGGTTTGATGTCTTCTTGTGGGGATGACCAGGCAGTGATATCTAACTCCAGTTTAAGCAAGGAAAGAAGATTTAAACTTTACAGAGATGATCACAGTAAAATCCAGGAGCCATGCTGAGATTAGAAGGAATAGCTCAGAGGAGGGAATGAAGATACATAGACAGCTGTGAATTTAGGAGTCTCAATGTGCATTGAAGGAATGGAGAAAAAGCTAGAAAACATATCAGCATCAACACTGAAATTTTTTTGTGGCTTATTTTAGAAAAATTGCAGCTCAGTTCATTACTTGCCTGGTATCTGTCTGAGCCCTCTGCAGGCTGAGGCAGCATTTTACTTTCCCCACACGACCACATTGGTAAACATGACAGAAGGCACAAGATGGACAAACTAACCATTACCCTCCAAAGTTCTGGACAGCTCTCACTTATTTTATGATTCTTATGAATATAATATAGCAAAGGGGAAAGGTCTCCCTCTCTTGCACCAAATGAAGTGAATCTATCAATAGTTTATTTGAGAATGTGTCTTTGATAGGCAAGAATTTTAGATACAAGTTGGCTCCTTACATTTATATCTAGGTAGTAAAATAATAAAAGACTTGTAAAAGAACCAAGTGCTGGGGGAGGCTGTTGCCTGGGGTTGGCAGGCCGAGGGAGCTGAGGTACAGACATGGAAATCCAAGGTTCACAGAACCAGGAAGCAGAGACCAGGAGTTTTCCAGCACAGTTTTCCAACACAGTAATGTAGGTAGGGAAGCAAGAAGCAGATCTTCTACTTTGGATACGCAGGTGGAAGGGTTTGTCTTTGTGTTAGTGTCCCGTTGGCCTGGGACAGGGGTAGTGCACAAGAGGGTGTGTGAGCAAGGACAGGAGAGATGCCCCTTGGGATCGCCTGGGTCCGTGCCTGAGGCAGTGTGGGCGAAAATGCACTTTAGCAACTGTTCAAAATGGACAGTCTGGCTAATCCAGCAGGATTAGGAAAAGCTTTATTTACCCCAGAGCTGGGGAGGCAAAGCAGGGTGCTGCTGGAGGTTTGATCCCTGTCCCGCTGAGGGCAGGTGGGCTCAGGCCTGGACTGAGGGGAGGTCGGGCCCAGCACACCCCATTCAGCCGGCCCGTCCCTCCTCCCTCATCCCGCATCTGCGGGGGAAGCAGAGGCTTCGCTGGGGCTGCCCCACCTGCTCCTGCCCTGCCCCGGAGCGAGGGAGAGAAGGAGGAGGCTCACTCCAGCTTCAGCTGTTAACTTCGACAGTATTTTATTTAAGACTCAGTATTTAGGTGCTAACTGAAACGCAACCAAAATGCGTGCATTGTATTGTCAAAAAAAAAAAAAAAAAAAATAAAATTCTAGCGTTAAAACTGATGTGAGACCTTCAGGGTGACTATTATTTAATTTTGTACTCCAGCTGAAAAATCCCAAAGACCTCTTCTAGCTGTTCCATTTTAAAGCAAAGTCATGATGGAAGGGAAGTACTACAAAGAACATGCATTTATCTGCTTTTCATATGCATCAGTAGAGGAATACCTTGCAGTTTAAGTGCAGTATAAGCTCACTGTAAAAAATATATAAACTTTAGAGGAATAATTTGCAATTGAATTTTGACAAGTACTGAGTACTCTTCAGCAACACAGCTTCATATTTGTCTCATGCCTAAATTCACTCTGTATTAGGTCAATTAAATATCACAAGCTCAGCCAGCTTTAGTTATGAATACAAAACATATTATAGTCTTTGTATGCCGTGTAAGCATTGTGGTCACCCTGTAATTAATGAGTGCAGGGAATGTAAATTGTTACCATTATGGCTATAATTATTTTTGAAGGCACCTAGACAAAGTACTTCCCCAATGAATTGACATTATCATGCTTTAGTTGGCAAATGTGCATCTGAAAGTGAATACTCTGTGAGCATAAACAAAGCATCTGTGCTCTTCTATTACTCTCAGCTTAAAGTTGCCATTTTTTCCCAGCAGTAGTGTACAAGAGTTCAAAGAGTCAGCAAACACCCTGCAGTTGTGGGGTGCAGTAGCAGAGCTGGGTTCCCGATTCTGCAATTAATGAATTCTGCTGCTGAGAAATGAGCACCTATAAATCAAGATCCACTCTTCTGTATCTGATCACAGCAGTCAATTTTTTAGCTTCCATTATATGAAAGAAATGCAGTCATTGCAGGTAGATGGAGAACTCTGTGGACTGAAATAGTCTATCATCCAGTTTGAATACTAGGGAAATTGTAGCAAAAAAATAAAATGTGCTAGTAAGAGAATTTTTGTGTGTTACACAGCACAGACCCATGTCAGCACTCAGTAGCGTCAGTCTGTGCTACATGTACTCCTTGATGAATCTCAACCTAGAACTAGCATCAGACTCTCATGATTCTGTTATTTTGGCTCTTATCATGCACAAGAATTTGCAAAGAGAGAACCAACTTCTGTCATCCTTGCCCTCTGGACCAAAGGGAAAAATGATCCCCGTGGGCTGCTGGTTAAAGATCTCAGGGGACCTGCAGTCCAAGATTTCTATTCAAAGGGAATATCTAACTACTGTGCTAATTGCCACTCTTATAATTTTCTCTGTCCCTCTTTTCTCCTCTAATTTTCTAAAGTTCTGAAAGTCTATTGTGTATTTTGGACATAGAATAGCAAAACATACGAAACAATTCATGGGACAGTGGCAATCGTTTTCTTCCCCCTGTGTGCACATGCCAAGTGTTCCTCCTGAGCCAGTGCAATGCCTCTGAGATGTCTGTCTCTGTGCTCCTGGAGCCAAGGTTATGGTTGCTCCTTTTTGATACTTGATCTTTTTCTTCATCCAAAATATATGTCCACAGTGTGGGAACAGTCCCATGCTGCTCACTCTGTAATCAGAGCCCCATGGGGCTTTGGTCTGGACTTTCTATACACTATTTATTACTTTGGATGGTAGCTTCTATTTTTGCCTGAGAAGATACTCGCTTAAAGGAACTTAATTACTCCTTATGTTTAGCCATCACATTTAATAAGGCTTGGGATAGTCACTGGATCCAAAACCTGCTTAATGTTGGCCACTAGGATCTACCACAGTATCGACCATGGTGGTGTCCAAGAGTCGTAGTTCTGTCTTGGTAGACAATATGCATGGAACAAAGGCTGTTCCTGCCCCAAGGATTCCTAAGTTCAGTGTAATAGATGAGAAAGTAAGAGGTTGCAGATGGGAGTAGATTGGTAAGTGTATGACTCTCAGGAATTGCTTAAGGTTTGGTTTTTGTGAAATTATAAAGTGCAAAAGTTATTTGGGTTGCAATCTACTGTGTCTGTGACAGTGATTTTACATACTTTTATGTGTCACTGATACAATGAAATGTATTTGAATGTCTAAATGTGGAAAAACAGGTCTGTTTTACTCAGAACACTTCACAAATTATGTCTCTCTCTCAAATGACCCTGTCATGGAGAAGTCTTTAGTGTCTGTGTAGGCAAAGAAAAAAGGAATGTAGGCATAGACTGAATCTTGTGGATGCTGGTTTTGCAAATGGCTGGGAGAAAGGAAGTTCTCTGGGTCCCACCTGGGAGGATGGACAGGCATGGAAGAACCCACAATTGGGTACAGAGAGAAGCCCGTGGCACAGGCAGTTGGGACAGGGGCCACTTTTGCCTTGAGATGATGTCTGGATTTGAGCAGTGTGTGTGGCCTGAGTATATTTAGAAACCTGAATCCAGAGTCATAGGACTTTACTTTCTTGTGCAGACTGAATGTTCATAAGAGTCAGGGATCAGTCACCCTAACTGCCATCACCTTGAAGGAAGTGCCGGGGCGTGAGGCATGAGCTGTGTCCTGCAGTGTCACACAGCCCTCTGGGGACTTCGCATTGCTAAGGGTCCGTAAAAGTCAGGATTTACGTGATTCGTGCCTTTCTAAAGTGCAGCAGAGCCCTATGCCCACGAGAGGGAGCGGTTGGATTGCTTTCCACAGTTCCGAATTTTTCCTGCAAAGACAAATCTCTTGCACACACGAAGGCAAAATTCTGCTGTCGACAGTCCAGCCAAATATGTTGTCAACATTTTGGATGAGAGCAACAACAAGAATGTTAATGCTTTTGGGAAGGTTCCGCATTGCATTGTGTTGAGCTTCAGCTTGAATCTGGTCTTACATAATCAGTGCATTGGTCCAGAGCAGTGCAAATGGTTTCTAAATATACAAATTGCAAACAGAGAATGCTTATTAAAAAAGTAAAATTTAAAAAAAATGAAAAGAAAATGCAAACCTTGAAGTAGATGGAATTGCCACATCCATCATCCCTCACCTCCAAGGCACACCTGACTGATTGACATGAGAAGCAAATGTGTCAAAGTTGTCTTTTGCTGGCAGACAAGGCTGCTATTGCTGTCCCAACATCTTTTCTTCATCATTCAGCTGGGTTGGTCGTGCAGCAGAAGCAGGCCAGTGCATTGCTTTGCCAGGACTCTGGTTTAAGTGTGGCCGCAAACCGCCGAAGCAGCCGCTGTCCCACAGCATGGGGACAGCAGGCACAGGTGGATCTGAGCATGCACTGCTGCCACACTACGTACCATGGCCCAACAGGGCTTTGGTGACTCTCCCTCTCCATACAGGTCATAGCACGGGGTTTAGGCACAAAATAAATGTGTCAGGGGGAGGCAGTAATGGGTGAAAGCAGCTGTAGGAAAAGTAATGCCACAGCGAGAGGGTGTCAGATGTGGGGACAGAGTGACTGGTCTGAGCACCACACCTCTGTCATCCTGCCTCACCCTTGAGTGCCGGTGTGGCTGCCACTATTTCAGCTGTGATGGAAGAGAGGAAGAGAAAGAGTATTCCATTCCCTTACCCTGATATCTTATTCTTGCACAAACTTCATAAGCATGTCAGCAGAGAAACAGAAAGAGGTGAGCTCTGTGACAGAAATTGTTGACACCATTTCAAATGCAGTGGTATTCTGACAAAGAATGAAATAACACAACATTTATGAGGTTTTTACTTCACACTCAACATTTTTTTACTGTCCTTACCTAGTTGTTTCTCAGATTGGGAGTTACAGTGTCTTGAACAGGCGCAGGACAGGAGAAGGTCTCACCTGTGTGGTCAGAGGCTTCAGGGGGTTGCTATGTTGTGCCTGGTTTTGATAGAGTTGTGTTTGGTGTGTTTTAACACTTTGAAAAACCATTAGCTCAACAGAGAGATTTATGGGCAGAGATGCAACAGCCAGTGCAGCACACTGTAGGTGGTTGTTCCCTGGAATTTGAGGGAACAACCAGAGCCCCTGGAAGTTGATGACAACTGTATGTCTGTGGAGCCTGAGTGCTTGAATGTGGGGGCAACAGCCAAGCATGGCCTCTGCACCCAGACCTTTCTTTTGAGAGTCAGACTTGAGCATGGGTGTACAGAGTGGGATTCACAGGAACTACTAACTAATATTTCCAATATAACACTTGTCAGCTCAATGACACAGAGAGATACAGCCTTGAAAGTCTTATGTCACCATTGGTCAACTGTGCCTGAGCTGTGATTCTTGCAGCTTGCTGAATCAGTGAGACCACTGTGTGTACTGCCTATTAAAGAAACTAAAAAATTATCTAGAAGTTCTTCATCTCATTTTTAGCTGCTCTTATAGCACTGTACATGAGTCTACTAAAAATAGGTAACAACTAGTGCTAAACAAATATGTAATGTTATTTGTGTGAAATAATTTCAGTCCAAACATCAAAAAGTTGCCTATAAAATAATTTAATTTGGTAGCATTGGTAGCATTCCTTCCTCTTCAGGGAATCTCTCTTTAAGGCATATGTAATAAATTTACTTGTTGTCTTCTAAAACTTGTAAATTCACATCAGAACTTGTTCTGAGACTTTTGTATGCAAACAGTTAGTTTTACCACAGTCCCAGAACCATAGCACTTGCTAAGTTTATTTCAAATGATCTTGCAACCACTCTTGAAGACATTGTGCCTTGGTTAAAAATTTATTTTAAAAAAAACCAGAAGCATGAAATTTCCTTTTTCCCCACCCCCTTTTCTGTGTGTATTTATGTTTAACTCAGGGCAAGAATTTTATAATATTCTTAAAGGAAAAGATAGAAATAAAAATGGCATGAATTCATGAAAGCATGGGTTTATATATAGGCCTTCTCTGTAAATGAACCAAACATTCTGTATCCTAGTAGAACAGCATTTTTTTTTCTGCTCATACACATTTCAGTTTCCTCCGTGCACTCCCACTTGTCCTCCTTTTTTGAGCTGAGTGCATTGTACCATGTTTCTGTTGGAACTGCGTGTGCCTGATGCATAAAACACGACACAGAGCAGCCAGGTTGTGCCCACTGTCTGCGTTGAGTCACAACCATCCAGGCTTTGTTCTCATGGCTGTCACCACCCCACCAGACTCTCTCGGTGTTTGTGTAGCCTTATACAGTATATTGCACTGACTGTACCTGTATAGTATCTCGTCTGTATACTGTATGCACATAAATATGTATATTCACTCATGTATGTATGTATAGGACGTTTCTCTATCTCTGTATATGTACGTGTGTTTGTTCATAGTCTATCACTAGAAATGTGTGGCTATTCATATACATTGTGTATGTCAATTATGAAAAAAGTATGAATGCCAGCACCCACTTTTGATAACCTACTTTTATTCTCATTTTGTCTTGTTAAAACAATGAAAATAAAAATGTCGTGTATTTTAAATGAGAACTTTAAAAGATTATTCTTTTTACTAATTTTTAAGGTTTCCAGTTTTTCAGATCCAAAATGGCAAATATATTGGCGTTTCTCCTGATAGTTTTCTGTAGGTGAAGAATATTTGGAAACAGCTCAGTCTGTGTAGTTTTGGCTGTCTGTATCTTATGCAGGCCAAGTGTTCCAAGGTTTAGAAATGCCCTAAACCAGCTGGACTGATGTGCTGCAGATCCCAGCTCTATTCACATGAGGGACTTGCTGTCAATCTAGGGGTGACTCACATCCATTACATCTTACATGAATAGATACTGGGTATAGAAGGGCCTTAGGCTGGAAAGAAAGTTTCTCTGGTGCAGGTGAGCCTTAGAAATGGATAAAAATACCCAACTTTATTAGTGGATTTTACCGGGAGCATTGCAGACTATTTGTCAGACCTCTTACCCTTTGCAGTTCACAGTAACATATAATTGCCAATTGATTAGTATTTATTAAAATAGCTAACAATCATTTATTAGCCCATTTATTAAAATAGCTAACAATCATTTATTAGCCCATTGTAAGATTAATCACCACACAGCTGTATGTAGACTGCTTGAGGCAGCAAAGCACCAGCTTATCTTAAATAGAAAAGTATTTCTGTGAGTCGGGGTATGACTGATACACTTTTTCTAGTTGAGCATGTGTTTAGGTTATCTTTTGAATTGAAGTTTACATGATAATAATCTGTGTTTCTCTATGAGACCTATGAGTGATAAATTTTCTCCCTTACAGTTAATTTTATCATTGTACTAGCTTGTCCAGCTGAACCAGTCTCAGTGTGCAATAAGTTACTGCAGCAGCATGGCAGTAGCTACTCAGAAAAATCTCAGAAAACAGATTTTTACACAGGAAATACTGAGAACCTTGTAGGGTGATGGATATGCTGTAAGGAAGACCCTTCACCCCAACTTAAATTGCATATTAGAAAATCCTTTTCATTTTTTATTTAAAGTTACAGGGTTAAATTCTGACCTCACACACATCAACAGCAAATTCCCACTTTGCACATAAGCCGTAACTAGAATGTCCAAGGAATGCTTTTCCTGAACAAAACATAGGCTGGAGAAAGGAAATATTCCACTAATTGAGATAGGAGTTTATGGGCTAGTGGCATGACCTTATGCCTTTACAAGTCAGTGGCAGTTAGTGGACTCTTGGATTCACTTGCCCCTTCTCTTTTTTTACAGTCTGGAAAAGCACATTTTCTATCTGGTGTTTCTGATCACAGTTGTATAATTCACAATAGGAAAGAATAAAAATGAGAAAAGACAATGGAAATATGCATTTTTAAAATTACATTGGTCATATCATGGCTTTTGGCACTAAACTTTAAAACACAATTGGAGAAAAGCAGAACTTTTTTACTGTTTGAGTTTGTTTGCTTATGTTACAGGTGATACGTATCTATAGGTTAACAAGAAGCTCAATGTTTTCTTTGTCATGCATTGTCATTAGCCATTCCTTTTAAGCTAGATATTTAAATTTTCTTTCTGCTCTGGAGATCTGAATTTGAGCGCAGCCCATAATGCTGGCATAGGCTAAGTTGAGTTTGCCACGTCACTCCGTGGTTGAGGAGGCTGCTGCTCCAGGTTTAGTGTGTTAGTGCTGATTCACACACTGTCAGCCAGCACCATCCCTTCAGAGTTACCTTTTAAAACAGAAAACAAGAAGAAAGGTACAGGGAAGCTCTGAACCCAACAAATCCCATTTTCTAAAGCACATGGATGCCAGGCTGAGTCTCTTGCTGTATCTCAGCCATTCTGTGTGCCAGGAAATCATATCTATATTAGATTTGCGTATTATATTTTTTAGCTATTCCTGATATAAATCAAATTGCATGATGCTGCTGTGAGGTAACATCAGACGTGGTATCTCATACTGAGGCAGGCTCTTACATTTTTGTATTCTTCAGAAACCCTCAGTATGGTTTATAACTTTAGCAACTGTTGATTAACTACACTTCAGACTGGAGTTAGAAATAAATTATTAATTAAGATATCTGTCCTCTAATAATGTTTTTACACATTTTTAAAGTGAAGTTGTGACCACCTACAAGAATATGATCATCTCTGAACATTCAGTGTTGGTTTTTAGTCATGTTTTCCTGAATATTTTTCCCTCCATACAATCAGTACAATATTTGAGAAATGTCATTTACTCTAGGAATACAATCTTTGACTCAGTTTCATTATCAAAAATGGAGAAATGTAAGAGCACATTTCAAAATTTCTCATAAGTAAAGCAACTTTAAAGTAAAGCAGCTTTCAGTGCAGAGGCATTTTTCCTCCATAGATTATTTTGCTAAATTTATATTTCTTTAATCTAAAAAAAAAGATTTTTTTTGGCCATTTTCTTGAAAGTGCTAGAGAAATATAAAGACTTAGGAGCTTTGCCGGTAAACTGGTGTGGTGAAGTTCTTCATTTGTTGCAGCAATAAAAGTTAGTTAAATCTTGGGTTCTAGTACTGTCTTCAATAGAAATAGTGCTGACAATCGTGCTTTTTTATAGCTTGAAAACAATGAGGTTCAATAAAATGTGGACACTAATGGAATTTGTGGTGTCCCCACATGTCACATTTTTGTAATTTCAGGACTGGTTTCAATGTCCTCTTTCTTGCAGTTCTTAGGTCTTCAAAAGTTATGGTTTTGTTTCCATTCACTTTCATTCTTCCATTCTCAATTTTTGGGCCCTTCTTGGTTCGAGCAGTATCCAGAGCTTGTACCCTGCTGCTTTCAGCTGCCTTGTACATGAGAGCTTTTGTAGTCCAAAGGAACTCTGTGGATCCAGAGGAGGAAAGGACCTTGCCCACAGCAGCTCTCACTGCTCTATACCACCTCTCAGTGCCGAGGGGGCCGTTCATCTCCATATGAGATTTAGAATCTGGCAGTTTTTCAAAGCTGCCATGATTGAGAGTAAGAAACACCAGTTGTAGGAGAGTTGTACTGTGGGCACAGCTACCCAACCATAGGCAGGGCCAGCGGCAGTGCTTATTGGGGTCACAGCTCAAAGCACCCTGCTGTGTGAAGTGTGGTTCATGAGCAGTTGTGGCACACATGCCACAGAGCAGCAACTTCCAGCAAGGGGAAATGCTGGAGAGAATGGGTTAGTAACCCCTCAAGGAAATCTGGGACATGAGGGTGTTACCCTGCAGCTGCTGCACTGCAAAATGCAGTACAGAGGAGATCTCTGCATCACTGAACTCTAGCAAAGTGTCTGTCCTTTGTCCCTGCTGTGATTGACCTAATACAATATTGTAATTTCCTTTCTATTTTACAGTGAATGACAGGAAGAATTTCCTTTCTATTTTACAGTGAATTTACAGTATAATGGTGGGTTGTTTGAGTTCTGTATTTATTCCTTAGCAAAAGCATAGATGAAGTTTTGATTTTTCATGAGCGATCTCAATAGGAATGCACTTTGTGATGGTCCACTGAGATGCATGAGATGACTTTCCACAGTATCCCCAATATCAGTTATTTTCCAGGCTCTTCTTTTGAAAGCATTTACAGAGTGTGATCAAGCAGTACATTTTGGGTGGTTGTTTGATGTTTAAAAAAAAAAAAAAAAGCTTAGAGGAAAAGAACACGTTTCCAAATATGATAATAATGCAGGGTCAGAAAGATTATAGCTAGACTGACTGCCAGTATGAAAATGGAAAGCAGAACAGTGAATTTGTCACCTAAAGTGTGCTTTATTAGTAGCCTCAGCAATAATTTGAGGACTTCTGGAAAACTTGAGGCATAGGAGTATGTGCAGGGCTGGTTCTGAGTAACGTAACTGTGACATCTAGTAATTGAAAGCAATGAATCATCCAACTGGAGTTCTGGAACCAGAGGTGCTGAAGGTTTACTAATGGTTTGCTAATTTAATTTTATAATAAGTATTAATTGCTTATAATCTTGAATCTTTGGGAGTTCCTGGAGTTAAAAATAATCTTGTCAGTCATTTGGAAGCTGTGGATTAGTCAGGCCATAGAGCGCAACACAATGTAGTCAAGTCTTTTAGTGTCTTCTAAGTTTGAAAAAAGGTGTCCAGAGTTTTTTTACAGTATTGCATCATGTAATTACATTGAGTGATAGTGTAGTTTTTCCAGGGACTCGTTTTACAGTTTTTACAGGGACTCTTGTTTTCTTTTTTTTTTCTGTATTAGTATCATTTGAAATAAAACATATTTCCAGAAGTTTAGAAATTCAGAATAATGTAAATCAAAACTTTAAACACAGCAATTCAAATGTTATAAGAGCCCTAAAATGTGTTGCATATGCTGTTTCATAGGTAGAAATAGCAGGTGTCAGTGAATGCTTTTAATGCTAAATATATACAAGGTAAGATTACAAAGTGTTCACTCCTACGCATTTTGTTAAAATAAAGACTAGTGTGATGGGGAAATTCTTTCCCATGTTCTTAGAGGGAAAATAGAGATTGATCTTGTGCCTCTTGAAAAGAAGGATTTGTGAAAGGTCAGAAAGGGCAGTTTGTGTAGTGCTTAACACCTTGTGTGTGCACTTGTTCTTGTGATGCAAGTATGTAAATGCACAGGATCATTCTAATATGGCTGCTGGCGTCAGAGGAGAGCTTCTAGAAAACACTTGAGGCACTCCTAGGGAGGAATTTGCAGTTCTGCTGTCCACTGTCCCCAGGGAGCCTTCCCAGGCACTCCAAACCGCATGGAGAGTGTCTGCTGTCACAGCTCACCTTGCACATCCTGCGTGTTCCTAAATATACTGTTACTTTTAATTACTTTTGTATTAACAATCAACTATTATTTTGAATTTGACACTAACAGGAGAATGGGTTAGCAGTACCAAGCCGTATGGACAAGTAACTATCCTGGGCCAAATTATGCTGTCTTTCATGTCAATATTTCTCCAGAATACCTCTGTCAGAGAGAGGGGAATGACTGCAAATTTAGCCTGTAGTTCCATCCTGACTTACTGACTTTTGCAGCCATTGGAAGAAACGTTCAATAGCAGTGCAACGGTTATAGCTCACGGTTAGCAAAAAAATCTTGTCCAGCATAATTTTCCAAGTGCTCTTCTGAAGTATTTTTAAATCGTTTTTATTGAGGTTATTTTTACTGTTTGTTTAAGCAAACTATAGTCAAATTCTTGGACCCATGAGGTCAGATGGTAAATTCCTGTTGGCTTCAAATGGGTGAGGATCTCTCTGCTCAGATTTTCTGAAACCTGATTCTGGTTGAACTCCTTCTTGCCTTGGACAACTCCCCTTTTGCGAACATGTGCTGCACGTCAAGCTGAGTATCAGATAGCGAAGTAACTGTTGCTGCTTAACATAGCCCTCCAGCGCTTGCCCCCGGGGCACAGGACTGCCTTCTAGGAGTGGGATTTCACACCTTCCCAGCGGAAATACCTTACCCAGCCAGGGGGTTGGGAGCCATCTGCACCAGAGAAAGTGCTGTCAAGAGTTTCAGTGGGAAACAGAGTTTGGAAACTCCTGTCTGAGAACAGGCATGAGGGAGTGAGTACGTTTTCCTCCCAGAGGATGGTAAGTGGCTTTCAGAAAGCCTTTCTTCTTCACTTACTGCAGCCTGCCAAAACAAACCAGCATGCTTGGCTCTGCTGAATGATGTGTAGCACTGCACACAGATTGCACTGTTAGAGACCACTTTGCTTACAGATCCAGGAGACATTTCTAATAATCTCCTCCTGCTTCTTTTTTTTATTTCATTGTGTTTTGTGTTAATTTAAGATCACTTTGTTATAGCCTCACTTCAGCTGTTGGGCTTTTATTTTATCTGTGTTACACAGTTGTGGCAAAGAAAAGGTTATTTTTGTATGACAGCCATGATCACATGTGTGTGATGTAGTTTTCTCATTCTTCAAGAGTCAGCCCCTTTTCTCATCCAGCAGGAGAGGGAGATGCTCACGAGGGCCAGAAGCAAACAGCATCTTCCTCAGCCCCATAGTCTATGGAATTTCAGCAAAATAAGTTGGAACCTACACTTCTAGGAAAAAATTATGGAAACACAACTGAATCATGGGGCTATCCCATTGCCCAGAGCTTCTGATTTCACCTCAAGCAAACCAACAGCATTAAAACAAGGCAAGCAAAGAATTTAAGAGCCAAGATGTCATGAGGAGAAACAGCTGAAGGGGATATGGTGTTGTCTAAAGCCCTCACGTAAGCTATAGTGGAAGATATTTTTTTAGGTCATTAAAAGTTCATACACCACAAAAGAACACCCTGCTCACAGATATGTCCGGAGCATGAAATATCGTGTGGTTGCTTCAAATGTTAGAAAATTTTCCCCAAAAATGAATGCAAATTGACAACATTTTCAAACTTAGTGACTACTAATAGAGCCATGTACAATATTTCAGGTATTTCTTCTCCCACGTGGCATTTTTAGCAGCCATATTTTCATACATATTTTCATGGGCACTTGTGAAAAAATTATAGTGCACCTTCAATGATAGGATTCCTGAAACACCTCTTAGCACTGGGAATTAGCAGGGCTTTATCCTCATACCACACTTCACCCCAATGGCCTGACATAGGAGGAGCAATTCTGCTCCTGGCACTTGCTCTCCTCTTGTCTCCTGCCTTCCCAGTGTTCAGGGCTAACGTTACCTAGGGCTTGGCTTGAGACAAGGGGATATGAGTGGGACTTAGGTAGCACAAAATGTCTTTTTATTAAGAGAGAGCATTATCCATCCATGTATTTATGTAGCTACTTGTGTCACACAGGAATAAGTAAAATTTTTCACAGCTAACAGAGTCCCAGGCCTGGTGCTGAGGATGTTTCACTCTCTATTTTTAGTCCTGCTCATGGATTTTTCTTTTCACAGCCCTCATGTTTTTCATTTGGAAAGGCTATGCTACATGGGATCATTTGGTTTGTATGTAATTTACAGGTATCACAATGTCTTTTTCCAGTATCATCCATGTGTTCGGGAACTGGCAGACCTGCTTGGGCACTGTCCTGCTGCACTTTGCCTGGTGCTTTTTATAGCCCTAGCCTGTGAAGGACCCAAGAGTCTGACCTCATAGTGTGGATATTCATCCACAAAAAGATACAGGACAAGATGTTTTCTACACCTGGTGAACACAGCTAGCCTGTGTGTAAAGTTGTGTCCATCGGTAGCTGCTTAATTGTATCATTGGGTAATATTTCATTCTTTTTCTATCTGTAACTGTGATTCTCTCTGCCAGACCAAACTATCCTGCTTACTTAAGAACAAGGAAAGAACCATGTTCATTTGCAATTCTCTTTTTTGCTTTAAACACCCGTGTTTTGAGCACTTTTGTGGATGTGCTTGTGCAGTGTGTCATGGCAGAGCGAGGGCCAGCAGCGTCCTACGATCAGTGCTGGGGGTGCCCAAGGCCAGGCAGAGACAGGGCCGGGGCAATAGAAAACAGAAATAGTTTTCTGTGACACCAGGGACTTCCTGGCAGTGTGAGTCACTCTCGGTTCCCCAAAGCCTGTTCTGAGTTTTCCCTGGGATTGTGTGCTTTTCCCAGTAAATTCTGATGTGGCAGAGAGCTATGGTGTGTACTTACCTCTGGCTTCAAGTCATGGCCTCTAAGAGTGATTGAACTGGACATGTTCTGCCCATCAAACCTCTGCTCCAAGACAGTTCTGTGGTCTAGCTCAGGGCAATCTAATTGAAGCAATACATGTATTTGGAAACCATTGAGAGGGCTAATTATCTTCCTGGAATAATACAAAATTTCCAACCAATGAGATATGAGGTCAGGCCCACTGCTAATGTAGGCACACACAAAAATGTGCCATTTTCACTTTGCAGAGACAGGAACTACTTTGTATAGTTTGTTTCTTTGACCTTCATAAGGCATTAAAACACCCACCAGAAGGGATCTTTTTTTTTTTTACTTTAAAAGATTTTAATTTTGCATTGTTTTGAGGATATGTAAGTTGTTTTTTCTTAGTTGAAGATGGGTTTATAATATTACTTCTTGTTCCATGGCACTACCAACCTAAAACCCAATAGTGCATGAAAGACCTTAATAATAATTACTTCCGATGTTTTGGGAATAAAAAAATATCAGAAAACTGAGAGAAAATAGTAAAAATGAGGTGGCAACATAGACTGGTTTCTTCTAAAGATGGCAAAAAAGTTGATGATTAAAACTGTCTGGAAAAGCTCAGTTTTGTATAGTGGAAGGAGTTTTTTGGAAGGAGAACTTTTTGTTGTTGATGTTCAAGTTTCGCACAAGCATTTGCTTTGAAGAAGATTTTTGAAAGAAAACTAGAGACTGATGACTAATCAAAGGGTAAGTATGTTTACCAGGAACTTGTCAGACATCCTGGTTTACTCTTGTACTCAGTCACATTCAGGTGAGAGAATTTATCCAACCACTCTACATTCCTGTATGCTTCCTACACCTCTGGTTATCACACAGCGTTTACTGCCTGCTTAGGAGCAAGGAATTGAGCCTACCTCCAACACCTCGTTGGTGAATGTCCAAACTTCTGGGCCTTTGCCTGGTGTTTTCCTTCACTCTCTTGCTCTATCTGATTTAAAATATTTTTTTTAAGAAAGGTGTCTTATACCTTGGATAATCTAGTGAGTAAAAATTCCATCAAAACAAAAATTAATGTGCAATCAACAAATTTTGTAATCCAAAGGATATTATGGGATATAGTACCTGATACACATGCTGGAGTCTTACAATCCTAACTTTAGCTTCTGGCTCTTTCTCCCCTCTTTAGTAAGAACAGGCTTTGGGCCAAGATTCTTTGGTTAGAACCAAGTTTTCCTCTCCTGTACTCTGTCTTGTTGGCTGTTAACCTCCAGTGCTGATGTATTTTGTGCCTGTCTGTGTACATCCACATCTGTGGCCAAGTTCTGACATGCTGCAGCGTGTGCACCATTCCTCAAGCATGATGGGATCTTTCCCAGGAGAGCTGTATAGCTGTAAAATGTTTTGAATGCTCTACTTTTTTTCCATAAATTAGGTTGTAACATCATTATTTCTTGTGCCTTTCACACTGAACATGTTCCTTCTTATGATGTAGTAGGGATATTAACAGCCTGGTGCATGACCAGAGGATCAAGCTGAAGCCAGAAAGGAGGATGGATGTGAAAAAATTAGTGCTGGAACTAAGTGTGAGTGCCATCAGTTCAGTCACTGGGAGGATTAGGCCTAAGACTACCGTGTTAAACACATTAGCTTTGAACACCTCAATAGCCCTACTAAAGCCATCAAGGGTTTTGACTGTGATTAAACAGCTGGGTTGAGTCCTGGCCTGTGAGCCTCAGTGCCTGTTATTTGTCTAGGACACACTGAAAATTTAGTTAATACTCTGAGACTTCATATCAGCAACATGGTTATTGTGATTTCTGTAGTTCATTGATCTGCAAAGGGGATTTCCTCTTAGGTCTGTCCCGCAGCTTCCAGTGGTCATGAACCTTTGTTCTTAATATTTTTATTTTGTTGCAGTTAAACACTAAACAACTGGGCAAAACTATCAAAAAAACCCCTTTAATATTTAAGCTTATTTTAATATTAAAGCTTTTTTTTTTTCCCCAGGCCTTTCAACATCACATGTGTTCACTTGGTATATTTTAGCAAATGACTTTGCCCATGCCAGTTCTACATGTTCCCCCTTGCACACACCATTACTGAATGCAGTTCCAGGAGAGGATTGTGCCATGTGGACAGTACACCTAAGATGCTGATAGGAAGGACTTAGCCATCAAACAAAAATAGCATCAAAAAATCCCAAGTAGGCTTGAAAATCTGTGTCTGGGAAAATGGGAAAATTCAAATTCTTCACAGTAAATGATTCACTAACTGTAACAAAATACAGTGGCCAGTATAAAAAAGGGATTTTGGAGCTGCCTACTCAGCAGTGTATTTTAGGTGCTGTTTTGCGGGGGGTGGCAGAGTGTCTGTGTAACTGATACATTTTACAACTCCATTGCTATCTTTGGGAAGTTGCAACTGGCATTTTAGAAATCAACATGCCAAAATGCTACTTCTGTCCCCTTGAATACCTCCTTGAATGCAGGAGATAGTACCACAGGGCACTGTGTTGGCACTGCACTGTGTGTGGCACGGTGGCGAGTGGGGGGTGGCGTGGGTGTGGCACTCTCACCGTGGCTGTCGCGGGTGCTGCGTGCGGTGCTTGTGACACTTGGTGGCCGGAGCACACTGCGTGCCATGGGCATTGGCACTGGCACTGGCACTGGCACGCACTCTGCCTGTGACGTGATGGGCTATAAAAGAGAAGGCATGCCCTGGTGCCTACGAGAGGAAGTCCATGCTCAAGAGCTGTTGTCGTCAAGCCCGGCGCAGAAGCCGCTGTGCTGGTGAATATTTGTGTAATGAATTGTGTGCAGACTGTCCCTGTCCTTCCCCACGGAGGAGGACCCAGCCAAGCTGAAGACACTGCTGTGTAAGTACTGACCCACCACTGGTGAGCAGAGTGGTAGGAAATCTAGGTCAGGCAGAGCCTCTCCAAAGATCTGTGGAGTGGAGCCAAGGGGTGGGAGAGGAGTATCTCCAGTTCAGTCAGGGAGTTTTGGACCAAGCCTGGACGCCCAAAGAGAGAAAGTCTCATGGCCATGGCAGATGCTGTGTCTCATGCCCACCTGCACCACAATAATTAGATCACTCCTGAAATGAAAGATAAGTATTCAATTTAAAGAACAGGCACAGCACAATTTCTGTATAAATAGCTCAGCCATTCAGGAGGACACATTGCAGATACGCTACCTGTGTAATTCAAAATTCGTAAGAACATTCAAGAACAAAATCCATATTGTGGATCAGATATCTAGTGTATAAGGTAAGCATGGTTTTGTGATAAAATCCTTTTATCCTGTTTTGCCCCCCCTTTTTTTTTTTTACAAAAAATACTGGCATCTCTCTATTTTATTTTTTTTTTTTTCTGTTTGAGTAGATCATTTTTTATCACTTTTTCTGGTAGGTTTTCTTAAATTTATTCCTTCTGCTTCATTTTCTGCTATGAATCTGAATATTTGCTTTATCTATTATCAATAAATGCTAAATATGCTTCAAGCTGAACACAAAAACTGCTGAGATCCACGGAAGTTTTTATAGGGGCGTCTAAGCAAACCAGGCCCCAGTTCTAGGGACTTGATTTATGCCCATGCTTGGCATTCTAAAACTTGTGAATGAAAAGCATATGCATTATTAAATGTATTCAAATACCCTTAATAATAAAGATACATTTCCTTCATGAACCACAAACTCTGCCAAAGTATTGCTGTACACATTAATTTTCATGACAAGAGCAGAGATGTACCTGGACAGCCCCTGTGAACATACTGTGTGCGTTTACTTACACACAAATCTTAACTCTTGTGAAATAAATGTGGGGACACTCAGGACATCGCTTCAAATTTGCAAAGTAAGTGTTGAGAGAAAGTTTTCTGAGCTGCAGGTATACAGTGTTTACAGTGATATCCAAAACCAATGAACCCTTCCAGAAGAGTGATTTCTGTTCCAGTCTAAAGCCTCTGAAGACACATTTTCAATTGTGAACTCCCCACTGAACTCAAATGAAGCCACATTCTCAGCTTCAGAGGGGCTGTGACATGTACTTACAGCTAAACATATGCTAACCTCCCCTTTTGAATCAGGATCACGTTCTCAAGTATTCCACATGCATGAAAATATGGAGTTTCACTCTTGGTGCCTTCCAGTTAATGAAATATCACAGAGTAGGATAGGTTAATCCATATAATTTGCATAGGGTTCATTAAATCATTTTAACAAAGTTTAGCAGTTATATTTAGCTTGATATTCAGAAGTGTTAACACCCTGCTTTTAATGTGACAGATTGGATTTGGAAAGCAATATAAAACGTGAGTTTCACTGTGTAGAATTTTTTATTTCCACAACTTAAGGATGTTGTAAAGATCCATGTGCCTTCTTAAGATCTATTCTATCATTTAAAATCCAACCAGTGCTAGATAGCCAAAACTATTTATCTTTATTAGATTTTAGTGCTCTGGAGAAGTTAAAACATGGATCTTTTACTATCCTTTTTTCTTAAGTAGTCAGAAGTAAAGACTAACTCTGTTTCTCCTGTTGGCATAGAGATTTTTATTCATAAAATTAGAGTGTTTCAAATAAGAGTAAGCTAACTTTGCAAAGAAAAAGCATATTCAATCTATGACCAAGACAGTTATTTCTATATCTTTTTCTTCTTTTTTCTTTTTTTTCCCCCCTTCTTTTCTTCCTCCATCCACCTCCCCCAATAGGTGACGTGCATGCAGTGGTTGCAAGGGGACCATACGATGCTGGACATGATTGAAAAAAAGCGCTGCCTCTGCAAAGAAATCAAAGCTCGACAGAAATCAGAGAAAGGACTCTGCAAACAGGACAGCATGCCTATTTTGCCAAGTTGGAAAAAGAGTGCCAGCACCAAGAAATACAGCCCTCCTCCTTATTCCAAACAACAAACTGTTTTCTGGGACACTGCAATTTGACAGGCCTGTGGAGGATGCCTTCTCCGCTGTGTTGCACTGAGCACAGGTAGCCTGCTTTCTTAATAAGGCAAAGGCTCTAACCTAAGACTTACCTACAGGTGGTGAACTTCCTAGGAACAAACACACCAGTACTGTGCTCACCTGTCAGTCAAGAGAGAGATTTAAGTTTCCAACTGGATTAAGGCATACATATTTATCCAGGAATTTTTTGCATCCAGAAGATATCAAAATGTAAATATTTTGCCAATATATTGAAAACACCGAAACTAATACACTGTTTAAATATATAAATATATATATATAAATTCAAAAATTTATGGAGAATTTTACTATATAATGTTACTGTTATACTGTTTTATTACCTATTTTCTATGTTCTATTCTACTGTCCACCCCCACCCCCACCACTACCGTTTTATTTCTCTGACTTGCCTAGATGTGGCCTCTGTACAAAAGCATGTGGTTGTACGTGCTGTTGGAGAGGACAATGTTCAAAACAACTCGGTGCTAGGGCTGTAGAAGATAACTAGAGTCGTACTTGTTAGATGTCCTTAGCTTGGGGTGTGGGATGGACAAAGGAGAGAGTTCTGGTGGGAAACACCAAACCTGCAAGCACTGAAAATACAAGTGCTCAGTGTGGGTGCCCAAGTTGCTTTTAAAATATTAATTGTTCTGCATACGTTTTCCCATAACAGTAACCAGATAAATTGCCCTTAGTTTTATATGAACCAATTACTAAAATGATTTGGGCAAGGAACTAAATTTTCTGCAGCTAAGCCTGGGACAGAATCTCTTCCTTGATGACGTTGATTAGCAGAGACCATGGTTCACTGTGACTAAGCATTGTGCAGCCCTTGACGGAGGAGCCGGTTGCTCAGCGGGCCGAGGCAGTGCCACTGCAGCCGCCGTCCCTGTCCACATCTACTGACGGTCCAGAAAATAAAGGCGACAAAATCTGTTTACATGTTTATTATTTTTAAATCCAGCAGCACATCCTTACTTACACCGTGTCAGATTTCCTCGTGTTGTTTCTGTGGGCTGGATTTCAGACCCCTTGAAAGGCAGTTGGGAAATCCCTCTTGATTTCATGCAGTTTTGAAGCAGAAGCCCACATAACGTGTTCTCCCGGCTATGCCGTTTCTTCTTCCTGGCTGCTTCTGGAATTGGCTTGCAATCCTGATTATATTACACCCCTTTTAACAGAATATTATGTCATGACCAAAGAATTATGACCTCCTGGTTTTAACGGGAGAAAGAGATGGCTTATACTGATTATGAGGGTGAAATCTGTGCGGTGAAATATCTTCCAAAAGGATCTGTTGAGGACGATGGAAACTTGTACTGCGGTAGAGTAGGGGGAAAAAAAAGATCTATGGCATATATTTTGTATATTAAAATTTCTATCTATGTGTCTGAAGTTTGGTAGTACAAAATTCCCTCTTTAAAACAATCATTTTAATGTTATATTTGCCAAGAAGAAAAGGTGTGTTGTTTGAAACTTCTTGTTATATTGGCTTTTCTTTGAATTTATATTGACAGCATTGCCACGGCTGTAATTGCTGATCAAAAAAAGACCAAAAATAACAAATTTTAGAAGGTTTTTGTAATCTATATTGCTAAAGTTTGAGTTTCAGTAATGCTTTATCAGTAGTAGTTTCTTTTCAGCCTCTGAAATAAAGTTTTTAAATATTTTATAACTAATTAACTAATGTATATTTTGATGTCAAAACTGAGATTTCTGTAGAAGATGAAGTGTGTGTTTATATGTGTGTATGTATATTAGCATTATTGTATATGTATATATGCATATGTGTACACACATATACATGTATATATGCATGTATCTATATATACCCATAGATGTGTGCATACGTATATCCATATAGGTTAAATATTGGTGTGTTTTGAATATACAAATGCTGGAATAGGTACAGGGTTGAAATGCAGGTTTGAAGACCCCCTCACATCTAGAATGACAGAAGATGTGAAAAACCCGGAGGCTGTGAGGGAACCTTTGAACACATTACATCAAAAGACACCAACTGTATATTCTGCTTATTCTCTTTTTTTTTTTAAAGAAAGAAAATGGCAGAAGAAAAACTCCAGAGATCTTGCAAAGTTCCAGAATCTGCTGGAAAGAAGACAACTTGTTGGTCATGAGAAATCTCTTGAGAGAACAGGTGCATTTTTCAGCAAGTGTTCTTGCTTTGTCTTCCTTGTAACGTGGCAAGAGAAGAATTTTCCATATCCATGTGTGAAATACTTAGCTCAGCCCTTTCTCCCAACTGCACAAAGTCACTGGTGACAAAGCGTAGGCCGGCGTTCAGTTAGTTCTGCCAGTCCTTGACGTCACTGGACTGGAGCAGCTCCTCTAAAGCCGCGCTGCTGGAATGTCGCTGGCAATGCAGACCCTGGGCACACCTGCTGGGGGAAGGCAGTGTCAGTGTGAACAGTTCTGTCCTTGGTAGTGTTTGTTCATATCCTGTCCTCTCCATATCGAGACGTAATAGGACTAATGATCAGGGAATTGAAGCATTCTTGTCCTAAGCAGACTTGCTTGTACACTTAGCCCACCACAAATTTCTTGTTTTCCTTTTATTGCTTAGCATTGTTTATGTTGTCCTTCCTAAAATAACTGCCCATGTGCTTCCAGACCTCCATTGTATCCCATGGAAACAATGGCTTTTTGTTTTAAAGTGCGACAACATGAGAAAGTAAAATATAACTTAGCACTTACCTTCAAAGCACTTTAGAAATGTGAAGTAAACCTCAAGCTTGTGAGAGCCGTTCTACTGAGGAGGGACATGAGGCTCAGGTGGAGTAGTTTCCAAAGGTCAGGGACAGAGCCAGAACAGGAAACAGCCACTGCCCTGTCCCGTGACTGCTGGCCCACCCCATGGCTCGAGTAAAAGGCACATTGTCCTGCCAAGAGCTGCCATCACAATTCTGTCAAACATTTCCTACATCCCCTCTTGTCTCAGCAGCTTCTGTGTCACAGGGTGAATGAAGTGCTTAGTTACACACAGTCATTAAACCTGTAGTCTGTATAAATATGCAATCTGTATATACATACAGATCACATATATACACACACTTATGGAGACTGTATATATGAAATTGTTTGGTATGCACTTATTTTGCTTTAAACTCCTGAAGTTAAACATTATAGTGTAGCAATTTGTGTAAGGTGCACTGTGATTTCAAGAAAGCACAGTAAAGTCACAGGTCTTGTTATTCTTGCACTAAAAATGTGTTTACGTATATTAGCCAATGTATGTCTACTTTATTGCTCCTTTTGACAAATTAAAGCAAATGGTATAAAATAGTATGGGGTTTCTTGGTTTGGGTTGTTTATTTTTAAGTGGACAATGGCACTATGTTTTTAAATGACAGGGTTTTTAAATAAAATTAAATCATTCTGTGTTCATTCCAATGTAATACATTTACCAATATCTTGAAACTGAATGTCATGTTGCTTTTTTTAATATTCCATTAGAAATTGTCAGGTATGTGCCTGAGATTGTGTAGGACTAAGGAGTAGCTAGAGGCTAACTGTAATCATATATTATTAGCCGTTTCTATATACACAGTATAAATACATATTAATTTTCTTTTCATTTTTGTACTTGATTTTTTTAGGTAAGATGTAATTAAATGTACTTTGATACTTCTGAAGTAATAAGATGTTGTTTGAAGACCAATTCTGCTTTCTTTAGTGCATTGACAATATTTTACAATAATTTAGTGCTTATTTATTTGTGCTCCGGTGTAATTATAATAAAAAGCAATAGTTTAAAATATTTGGCTGTTCTTTTTCATTTGATGGTTTAAGTTTAGAGACAGGTTATTCACTAGGGATTAGCCAGAGATTACTGGCAAGAAAAGTCAAGTCATAGATGTATATTTATAGCATTCCCTAGGCACATTTTTAATCGTACCATTTGTTGGAGAAAGTGAATTAATTGCTTTAATAGGTTAGTATTTGCAAGTCATGCCTCGTTGCATCTAATGCCATGAGTGCCATCCTCAACTAAATCCTTAGGATTAGATTTCTCTGAAGAGCAGATAAATTTTTGTCTAAGTCCCTTTCACAGTTTGGCATGGCAGATGCTCACTTCAAAGACACTCCCTTCAAAGATCTCCATTTGCAGAATATCCCCAAATGGGAGAGGGACCTATCACATTCTCCATAAAGCTATTAAAAAAAACCTTCTCAAAAGTAAACATAATCTTCCTGTTTCCAGACAAAAGCTTTAGTCCCATTAGGATGCAAAACCCAGCCCTTGCAGAGGAATTCCACAACTTTTTTACGAAAGCACCCCCCCTAATACTTTTAAGAAGGCATTTTGTAATTTAAAAAGGTTTCCAAGAACAAGTAAGCAAGTAGTTAATAAAGAACCCAGTAGGAAACAGTAATGCTCTTGCTGTGGCACTGAGACCATATTTCTCTCCTTTCATGAAAAAAAAGCTGCCTCTACATGCAAAAAAAGGTGTTATCCTTGTTTGTACAGATCTGTGTGCAGAAGTGCACAGGGTAGGGGGGGAAGCTTTTGGTTGTCTTCAGCAGGAGCTGCTTCTGGAACAGGTTGCAAATGATCCAGAAGGTGCTTTCCAAGTGCTTCCCTGCCCCAGGAGTCACCTGCTTTCCCCAAGGCGCAGCCCCTCTCCTCAGCAACAATCCCACTGACAGGGCCCATATATAGGATGAAGAGCTTTGCTACCTCTTCATGCTCCTCTTCCTCTCCCCCGCCTGACACAGATGTTCAGAGTGACTCATCCTCTAAAGCAAAGTCCAGCCTTTTTCTCACAGGCTCTATGTTTCATATGACCCATAGGGATGACTAGAAATTACCAGAACACTGTTTTACAGGGATTTCTCTAGCCCTAAAAGAGGAAAGGAGATTCAGTCAGTTTGTCAGATTGATGTCTGTGCTCTTCAGTGGTACAGTTCCCCAAGTCCTGGGTCCTAGCTCATTTCTAAAGGCTGGCCATGGTGACGTCCAACATTCACCTTAGTCCACATCACATGCCTGACCACTGCTGGACAGAGCAGCACCTGAACAGAGAAGGAATGAAATGGAAGCATTGCCAAATGCATCAGGGAGCATAAATATGGTGCAAATTCAGACTTTTCCCTATTTGAAACATGCACATTCTCTTTCTTTGCCACTGCAGAAATACTTTTTATATACCACTGGTTTTCAAACAGAAGAGCTTTAAATTAAAAGGAGACAAGACCATAAAAAGCAGCGGTTGAGTTTTACACTTGTATTTGCTCTAAGTTTATTTAGAAGTGGAAAGGTGCCTGCAGTGCTCTATCTTGGGTCTCTGTTCCTTTTGCATTTTGAAAACCATCACAATACCACTGTCTGGAGTTGCTGCTGTTTCTCCCCTGCAGTCACTTGGAGTGACCTCAGCTGGTGCCAGAGTGGCTGAGAAGCAATTAAAGCACAGAGGGGCCTGTCTTTCTTGGAACAAGTGACCTGCCCTGAGCACAGCAGAGAAGTCAAGCAGCCCTTAGAGGGAAGATGGGCCAACATCCCTCAGATCTATAGCCAGCACTCACAGAGCTGGCAAGGGAACTGCAGGAAACCAAATAAAATTTACAAAACCAAGACAACTGAAAAGAAACACTTCTCAAAGACAAGACTGAACATGTTTGGCATTTATTTTCTAAACCTGCCAACATCTCTTTGATGGTGCTTTTTCTTTTCCTTTAAAACAAGGTTACACACCTGTCACCTTTTAATTGAGATTTTTGGCACTGGTGGGGGTGGTGGTTTCAATGTTTTCCACACCTGTGGTATATTTTCATCTTCTTTTGTCTCCTTCTCTCTTTCTGTCTCAATCCTTTCTTTCATGATGTGCTTTGGGAGATATATTTGTAGGTACAAGAGTTCCTGTCTCTTTTTTTCCCATTAATGTTCTCTACCTTCCCTGTTCTCAGCTGGCTCTGTGCTCTCTAACCCTCATGAAAACATACGAGGAGAGCAAGAGGAAGAATCACCATTGATTTTATTTTAGAAGGTAGGATTTATCAATGCTGTTCTTGGTTTATACAGAGCAAATTTCACAGAGGGCTGGGGAAAGAGGAGCGGCTGGGAATGTGGCAGGAAACACTGAGCTTCAGGCTCCGGCACAAGGGTGTCCCTGAGGCACCGGGGCGTCACAGAGACCCTGCAGGGAGCCAGGCAGGGTCCCTTTCCCTCGCACAAGTGACACCCGCCAGGAAGAACCTCCTGTGACAACTTCTTGGTGACCATGGCAGCATGCCGTGTTCGGCAGCAGGGAAAGCGCCCCGACTGTCAGTCCTAGAGGAGAGAGAGGAGCCTGCACTTCCTCAGCAGCCGCTCCTGATTGAATGTCTTGGGTCCTGCTCTCCATGACCTTATACTTTCTTCGGACATTAACACCTCTGCAAAGTGGGTGTTAAATGGTGCTGTTAGTGTCTGTAGCGTGGTTTTACATCCACTTGAGAGGTGTAAATGATTCTACAAGGTGTAGGGCACTGGAAAATCAGCTTTCCCAAGGCTCCAGCTGGCTGGGGAAATTCAAATTAACTGCTGTGGAATCCGGTTCCTACCAAAGAGCTCTCTTCTTTCCCAAGTTCTTCAGGTTTTTTTAAGTGTTCTTATAAACACAACTGAATGGCTAGTGTGTTTATTTATTAAGTTTAAAGAGGCTAAGATGCCTTGGCCAAGCAGGAAAACACATTCACTTTCTGCCTGGCTTTTAGGCCCATTTGAGATTTTGTCAGAATTTCTGCTGAACTGTGTGGCCCATCCAAGAAGCCCACGATTTCTTTCCCTGGCTCTTACCCTGTGTGTGGGATGTGGTGGCACATGTAGATGGAATGAGCTGACAGGATGAGTTATTCCCTGCGGTACATGTTTGACTGACCAGGCACTACCTGAGAATGTTTCTTCATCCTCTATGTCACAATTCCCACACTCACCATGGATAAGAATTCTCTCCCATGCTTTGGCCATCCCTGTCCATGGCCATGGTGTCATGATCCAATTACTAAGGTTCTTAGAAATGCCCCTGCCTGAATTAAGGTACAAACGAGACCATATGTCAGTGACAATAGTATGGGGTTTATTTGATAGCAAATAGGAGAGAGAGAGAGAAAGAAAGAAAAAGAAATAGGTGGGAGGGACAGAAAGAGAGAAACAGGGACAGAATAAGGAAAATACCACCACTCTGTGGATCCCAACGATGCTCCGTTGATCCTCTCCAGCTGGTGTTCTTGTTGGTGAAAGATCCCTCCGGAAAGC
The DNA here is from genome assembly GCA_013390045.1 of Picathartes gymnocephalus. NCBI lineage: Eukaryota > Metazoa > Chordata > Aves > Passeriformes > Picathartidae > Picathartes > Picathartes gymnocephalus. The sequence continues at coordinate 466,113 of WEKY01007108.1, forward strand.
ACAGAATCCGATGGGTTAATACAGGCTCAGGCCAGGTAGGAAAACCCAGGCACCTCCCTGGGGAGGGGGAGTTTGCCATTGTCTCTTACAGCAGACTCGGGGTTTGTTGCATCCTGTGCAGTCCTGCGGTGCAAGGCTTCAGGAGAGACTCTGGGGGCACCTCGGGGGGCCTTTGATGGATTAATTAAGGCAGCCCCTGAGCTGCCTCTCAGGTGAATGTCCCGTGGGTGTGGCCTTCCCAGGGCTGGGGGTTCCACAGCCAGTTTGCGTAAGGGAGGATGGGTTCACTGCCCCTGAGCAGAGGTTACAACACACTGAAACTTCCTCCCCCCACCTCGGTTAGGGGGGGAAATCTGTGCAAACCTGCTCCCAGCAAATGGGTCTGTGGGCTACGGCCTCCCCCACCCCGAAGCAAGCCAGGGATGATAGCCTGGCTGCTGGGTTTGGCTCACATTCTTTTCAGGTGATTGAACAGTGGATTTTCTCTTTATGTAATCTCAGCAGGTTGACTTTCAGTCCAAAGTGCCAGTCAGGTATCTTCAGGGAGGCTTCTTGGGTTGTAGCTTCTTTATACGGTTTCTGTTAAAATGAGAAAAACTGTATATCAATGTTTGAGGCATGAACTATTTCAGTCTCTGACACGTGGTGACAGAACATCTGGCCAAGCTTCCTAAAAGGTATCTAATTTGGTAGTACGTCCAAATAAGAGGACAAATTTTGAAACTAACTGGGATCCAACTTATTCAGGGTACTCAAGGTTGGAAGAAATGCCATCAGCTTCAATAAAAACCACATTTCTACTCCTTGTGTAGCAGCAGTCGGCAGGAGAAAACCTGCACTACTTCACATCGGGTCACAGGATTGAAAATCAGCACCTGGAAGAGTCGTTTAAGCTCACCTAAGCCACTCGTACCCCTTGCAGTGCACCTTGCAGCACTGCCTTGGGTTTGCAGCACTATAGAAATGTGATGACCTTTGAGGGAAAGCCCAGCCAGGCATCTCATCTGAGCAGCAGCTTGGGGCAGCCCTGGCACTGCCCACCCCTGTGGGAGTGGGTGTGCCTTCAGGTGTGACCAGGGCATGGCTGTGAGCCCTTGCAAACAGGTGCTGCAGTCACCGCAGACAGTGCTGGAATGATCTTGCTAACATTTGTGCCAGGGATTTACTACTGTGGACTGACAGGAACTGTGAATTTGACCAGTTATCATGTGTTTTTCCCTGTACTTTTGCTGCTGTTTCATTTATCCTGGGAAGCTCCCCTCTGTTTCATCACTTATGTCTGTTTTTGTAGACACAGACAGAAGTACAAATCTCCAGTACACTGTCTGAATTAATACTCTGAATCTATGGCTGAGAAAAATGCTGAAAGCCCTTCATAATATCAAGGCTTGAAATGAACTAAGTAGCATGTCCGATTCTTATTTTTATTTTTGCCAAAAGTTTCGTATTCCTTTATTTTCCATCTGTTTCAGGAATTCAAGCAAAAATAATACTAGGTCCCAAAAGAAATTTCAAATTCTGACAAGTTTTAATTCAATAGAAAAGTGAATTTGAGTTCCTGCTTTCTTTACTTCCATAAGAAGGCTTTTTTAGTGCCTGTTTAATATCCACAGAGATATTGTTGCTTATGTTAACAGAGTTCCACCGCACATAAATCACCCTTCTGTCCTTCTGTCTCTGAGAAAGAATGAATATGTAGTGCTTTTCAGTCAGGTTTTTCTTTCTCGGTGTGTCCACAAGATAAATGAGAGCTCTGTCAAGTGAGGTTAGTGGGATTAGGGAAAGGAAAGATTGTGTAGTGTCTTGGTGTGGTGAAATATAGCACTTAATGTACATATTCTGCTAGTTCAAGGAGTGTTTTAGGAAAGTTTTACACTGTTTCCATGACAAATTAATAGGAAATTGGACAAAATGCTGACTCTCAATTTTTGCTTGTGGCAAAATGTTCTCTGTCCTTCAAACTTTATCTTGACTGAAGAGTACTAGATAATACAGCCAAGAAGAATAATTAATGGTACATTTACTGTGTTTTAGCATAGACAAATACACTTTTAGTTTTACTCTGGACCTAAAATATTTTATACACCTTTGATTTATCTTTGGGTAGACTGTTAGTGGCTGTCTGATACTGTCAAAGGTAAATCAAAGCCTTAATGAAGGATCAGTGTCAATTTATCCCACTATTTCAGAGAATGTTTTAAAATGTTGGAGACCTCAACATGCAGTACTCCCTAACCTCTACTCTCCATTTTTAAATTTAGTCCCATTTTCTACAATTTGCACCTTACAGCTGCTCTCCACATTCCTGCTATTAGCTAGTTTGTTGTGGGGTTGTAAGTCTTGTTATATGTTTTTATTCTCTTGACACTCTCCCATAAATCTTTGAAATAAGGGATAAATTAGTTTTCCAGGACAAGGAATGGGCATATCACACATCTATTCATGTATATATGTACATCTTGAAACCAAAATGGGTACCCAATGCCAAGTGCTCCTGTACAAGAACAAGAATACAGGATCATGTGCCTTTTTGGCATTCAGGGCCTTCACATTAAGGAAGTCTCATACCATTTATGAGACTTCCAGCTTGGAATCCTAATTTGAAGATGTCATTTACTTTGCCATAGATTTTGGCAGTTATTTACTTAGACATGTGAGTAACTTTCCTCTAGAGAGCTCAAGAAATGACATTACATGCTCGCACAGAATTCAAATAGAAGTATATGCTTTAGCTTAACAAATGATTATTGTTTAAAAGAAAATAGTTTTCAGTGTCACAACTGTCAGATGCTATTTGATGGATATAATTCTGCAATGGAATGTGAAGCTTTAAGATAGTGTCTTCTTTTAAAAACTCTTCTGAGGGCCATTAAGCTCTAGTGTATCTAATTAATGTTTTAAATATTCTTTCCTATCTGTTCAATCTTTATCTATCTGTATGCTGTCTTGTTATCCAATATGAACTGCTCATTGAAATCGATTGTTCCTGGTCTTTTCAACCGTTGATTGTTCTTTCATGGCTGAACATTTTGGAATAACAATATTGATTTTTCTTACATAGCCCTCCTCGTAAGTCCTAACTAGAGACTGTCACTGTGGCCTAAGAACATGTGGGGACACTTAATGGTTCTGAATTTAGAATGAAAAAGGTATGCTTAGTGCAGTATTCATCCAAGAATGGATCTCAAAACAGTCAGTCCAGGACTCTATCTTAAAACCGTGCTTTGGTTTATTTTTCTTTTAAAATTGGTGAAAATATTTACTCACAAATGTGAAATAGTGTGACACAGATCCTACAATGGGCTAACTGGAATGTCCTTTGTCTTCACAAGCATTAACTTTACTGAGTTTCCACAATTTCATGGTATCAGAGCAGGACTAGAGAATAATTTCTGTTCTCTGCTGATCATGTAGAGAGTGCAGGGAACTGACTCCATCTCTTGGACTTCTGGTGGCTCAGGGCACCCACCATGTGCTTGGAGGTGACTTTCAGGCTGGTACTCACTGATGGCCGTGCAGGGAAGGATGTCCACATCTGTCTGGTCTGGCAGGATTAGCAGCAGCGTGGCATATTGTGGTCTCATATTACTGCAACACTCAGGCTTGGCTTTGGGGAAAATATTAATTGCATCGTTTTCCATTTTCATAGGAGAAAGAAGAACAAACTTCTTTGTATATTATAAATGATAGGACATATCAGCAAGATAAATGCAAAGAATAGGAAGTACAGTTGATCAGAAAATTTGAAATGGAAGTCTTTTTTTCTAAAGACTTTTATTTTAATAGAAAAAAAAGTTAAAATTCTGGTTTAGTTCAAAAATATGAAGCAATTTTGAATGTTGGTGTGTCCTAAGATTGATTTTGCCAGTTGAATGGGTTTTTTTTCTATTTTGAAATGGATTTTTAACATTAAGCAGATTGTGCATATTAATTAAAAACTTAAGAAAAAATCACCATTTTTGGTGCTGATACTCAAGTCTAGGGCCTTGGAATAGGAAAGACTAGAAACCTTGTTTCTTTTGGAAACAAGCTGCAAAATGATTACATGATCCACAAAACAAAGAAATCTGATAGGAATTCAAAGCAGCAGAACATGACACACTGACACATAAACACCAGGACAGTGGCCACACTGTGGTCTTTCAGAAGAGCTGGCTGTGGGCATAGTGTCAATGGACAACATGAATATCAAGAATGTCCTAAAAAAACCCCTCAGATTCATGAGGAGTGGTTGTCTCTGTGACCACACAAAATGATGTGACTAAAAACTGAGGCAGAAAAAAAGATGTTTGTGTGTTGTGGCCTGTTCTGTAAGATAGAAACTCTTTTTCGGCAAGAGAAAGCCTTGTTGCTCTGGACTTGGCTGGTGTGTGAATTGTTACCTGCACCCCAGCCTGCTCTGCTTTTACTCATCATATCATTGGAAACTTAATAGTTGAAGTGATTAACAGGAGTATTTAGAAAAGGACAGAATCAGGTGGAAGAAATGCTGATGCAACAATTTGAACAACCATAGAACAGAGAAGACAAGATACTGAAAAATTTGTAGCCTGACTCAAGAATGTGAAGACTGATTGTGAACAGACTGAATATGCTTTAGTGGAGAAAGTGAAACTAGAAGGGAGAATAGAAACATTTACCACTGTTGTACTTAATGGAGTTAAAACCAGGAAAACCGCCAAAGATACTGTTAAAATTTAAGGATATTCAGAATAATTAGTAAAAAAATAAAACCAGTAGGGATTAACTATGCAAATGGGAAAGAATTTTCAGGTGTTTTTAGCCTCTCCAGCACCTATACTGATGCATGGCCCTCATCAAACTGTCCTCAAGACTGCAATACTGCGGAGTCAAGGTGTGGTGTGGATACAAATATTTTTACTCTGAAAACAATACAGAGTTTTGGGGATGGTTTTTCTGGTTTTGAAAACTTGGTCCATTATTGCCAGTGCAAGCATGGTGCAGGGGATGATTATACAAGGGCAATGCTGTTAAGACAGCGCATGAGACATGATCCTTGGATCTTGGGTCCCAGATAGGGATATTTTGCCTAAGATGTTCTTCGCTGTCTTCAGAGACTTGGAAATGGTCATGGGAGGTGTCAGGTTGTGACTCAGCTGTTAAAATCAAGCTGTTATAAGGTTGTGCTGTGGTTTATCGGATGTGTGCAAGGCACTGTCAGACATGTCCCTCACGTGCCCATGCTGGAGAAGCAGCAGCCTTGGCAGTTGCCATCAGGGACATGCGGCTCACAGGCTGAGCACCAAAGACCACTGAGAAAACATCATCATCGAGGCTTAGCTTTGTGAAACAGTTCCTTTGTGTTTCAGGGAAGACTTCTTAGCATCATCTGAGCAAGTCTTTAAATCTTGTTCCTGACAGTTGCTGTCCAAGCTAACAAAGTACCATGGAATACAAACATCAGTTACAGGAGAAGCCTCGTGCATTTTGCCTGTATTTTCTGCTGACTGTGTGACTCTCTGGCCCTTCTTTGTAAAGGGGTGAACTATTAATATTTACTAATTTTTTATTATTTTTTTTTTTAATTTAAACATTGTGCGGTGTAGCAAGGCCCTTTGTCATGAGTACAGCTCCTGGTCAGACTGATTTTGGGCAGGTTACTGAGGTAGGCCTGGAAACAACAGTTGGGCCTGGGCCTGGGCTGCTACCATCAAATCAAACTCCCTGCACACTGGTGACAGCAACAGCAGCAGAGAAGCCTAACACAACAGGGAGCTGAAGCAGGGTGGCTGCTGCCGGCATCGAGCCTGGGGCCCTGTGTGCACACTGAAGCTGGACCAGGGTGGCCACAAAACTGTGGGGTGCTTAGCTGGTGGTGGGCAGATGCTCGTGAAGGCTTCCGCAGTAATCTCTGAAATACCCTGGATTTAATTTTTGTGCCAGGCTGCTTGCTTCTGCAGAGAACAGTTTATCGTGGAGTTTTGTGTTTACAGAGAACTGTTAGGCTGCCCTTTAAAGTGTTTAAATAATATTGTATCAACACAGTGCAGACTGATACGTATCTTAGCAACTGTGTCATGTTCACGATGGGCTAAAAATCCAAATGGGAATCAAACAGTCTGGAGCCTTAGAGCGTAGAAAGCTGAGAATAAGAACAAAATTACAAGGTTATTCTGGGCCCAACAAAGGCAGCCCTTCAGCTTCACACTGTGCTAATTGTAGGCTAACAAGTACCTTAAAACGATAATTAAAATGAAAGATATACACAGTATCTCCAAAAATTATAACCAAAAAAAGGTGTTTCAAGGCAAGAAAAAAAAAATGAAATAACAGAGGTGTAATTGAACTGTGAAATAAGTGAAGTCTACAACAAAGCAAAATACTGTTTCCTGGTTTTATTTACACTTTACATATCCATTGGTTCTTAAGTCTGGAGAACTCTGTATTTGAATACCAGGTTCAATGCTGTATGTTTACCCCAAGTGTATGTGAGCAAGAATAGGAGTGCAGGTCCTCCTGTAAACATGGGCAAATGCTCGTCATGCAGAAACCAGCACTACAGGGAGTTTACAGGCCTCTGGGTCTGAGACAGGTTAAGTGGGTCATAAATTTTCCCAGAACTAGCAACAGTCACTTGGCATCACATTCCGATGATCTACATTCATGGTCACCCCATTTACTGTGTGACTATCTCAAATCATTCCTGAACGCACTGTGTGAGCAATTCTTTTTGACTTGAACAGACTGAATTGATCCTGTCTGCAGTACCTGAGCTAGGTTTGCAATGCCCCTTACCTCAGAGGATGAAGTTGCCTCCACAAAGCACATTTCAGCTTCAAAATGTATCACGCAAGAGTTGTTCAAATTTCCAGATACACATTTATACAGAGATCTCTGACTCAAATGATGGTTTATATGAAGCCAGTATTTAAAGTCATTGTTAGTTAAGCCCTTTACATATCTTGAGGATCATTATAGGTCTGAGAGTTTCTAGTTATCAGGACTTTAACTCACACCTCTGTGCTAAACTTCTTACAAGGCAGCACTGTCCTTCTTCTGTTTGTCTTTTTTGTCTCCAAGAAGAGATCTAAGAGAGAATGAAGGAATAATAATGACCCAGCCCAAAACTGACACAAAGATAATTTTAGGTGTTAACAGTTATGGCCTTGTAGTTCTTGAATGTGCTGGGCGAATCACTGCAGTAAATACCAGGCAGTCTCAAAAAATAGTCTGGGCCCCTGAGGTTCTATCCAGGTTTTGAGAATGAATGCGCTGTATGAGAACAAAGCCTTCAGTTTGGCGCATGGAGATTAAAGGATCAATTTGGTAAGATGGAGCAAGAAGGCAGAGTTATTAAAGTTGAAAGGATCTTGAACTTGATTCGCCACATGATGTGAGAAGGGCACAAGGGGTTTTAGTTTTTATGCTGCTTCTTGTACCGTGTGAACCTCTGAAGAGCGGAGGTCCCATCTAACCTTAAATTACTTTGTCCTTCCCAGTTCTTGTGTCATGCCCGAGATGTGAGATTTCACTGACTCTGTGTGCTCAGTAACTGAATCTGCCAGTTGATGACTTGAACCTTTCCCAGGAATCACAAGGGACAATCAAAACATCTCTACATTTTAAGACACTGAGAGCATTTCACCATATGAACTTGAGGATTTCTAGAATATCCCAATATACTGGGGTATTGGAAGAAGCATTAAATATGGGAAAGAATAGAAACTTCAAAAAAAGAGGAAACTTATTTTTAAGAGTTATTCCTTTGGAAGAGGTTAGATTTATTAAAAATGTAAAGTATGAAGATCTAAATAGAAAAGCAGTGGAGTGATTTCTCAAGAGCTAATAATCTGTTCTCAGCAAATATTTTGAAATAATTTACTGTGAAATCAATTTTATCAGATGATAAAATCATATGGGTCTCTTCTGTCATGCAAATTTTCTGAAATGAAATGCCTTTTTTGGATGAAATAACCTATTTTTCCATGGTTTGACAGGAAAGAAAATATTTTCCCCTCAGGAAAACTTTGCCTGAAGGGAGAAAATGAAACCGAGAAGCTCTTTTCCGGTGCATATCTTACAGGGAGACGAAGATGGTGAGTACCCTGCAGTCTCACTGCCATTGAAGCAGCCAGCCAAAGGAGGCAAAAATTTCTGGGAGCTTGGATTCTCTCTGTCAGCCTAGGCTGTGTTCAGGTCAATTTTATTCCTGTGAAATTCCTAAAATCCTTTAAAGCAGACAGCAGAAAGAGAAAATTCATTATCATTCTTCCAAAACAGTCCCTGTCTTCCCTAGAATTCCCTGTCAATAAAGGAGAAAAAGCCACATTTCTAAGTTTTTGGTCCCTCCTAGAAGGCAGAAATCTTTCAAAACTACACCCTTTTGAAGGAATGGCTGTTATTTTCCCAACTATTCTACGTAAGACATTCACTGGACTTTTATCCAGCATTCAGTGGGGATTTGGGAGCAACACACAGGGAGTGCTTTGTGGTGAGGAGTGTTGTGCCTAGTGCAGGTGAAGCTCTGAGTTTCCAGGGACTCTGGACACAGGATTGTTGCTCTTTCAGGATGAAGCAGAACTTCACAATCAGTATTGTGTGAAAATCTGTAAGCTGTCTAGTGAAACTACTTTTGTTGGTCAATCCCTGCTTTTTTCCATCTGTTCTCCCTGCTTATCTTTTCTCTAGTTTATCTTCCCTTGATTTCTGTCACTTTTGTCATTATGCATTTCTTTCCATAGAAATTTCCTTCTTGGAGGTGGGAGGACAAGAAATTTGTTGTATTCAATCCCGTTTCCTCCTGATAACAGTTTTTTTTAACATTCATGATATTTAAAGATACTGTCAAGATATGAGAGAAGAAAAGAACTAGACAGTGACACCAGCATTCCATCTGGTACAGTAAAAAAGTAAAATTAAATGGCACAGCTGGAATGTTTCTGCCAATGATAGTTATAACAACTATCATTATAGTTATAACATATAGTTATATGATAGTTTAACAACCATCATATAACAACTAGCATGCACCATCTTAATAATAATCCTCTTGTGTCCCTAAATGGCAAGGTAGTAATATGAATATGTGTATTTATCTTTTTATCTAAAATACTGTGATTTAAGGGCCTTGATCCTTTTTGGTTTTTTTAATCTGCTCCCTATTCTGGAATTAATTCTATTGATTCCTTGGAATTGATACTTACCTGATACTTTCCAAATGAATAACAAGTCCTTGGACCTCAAATAGCAGGTCAGATTTTGCTTGAGAAATTCAGGAAGAATTATCACATGTACACATTTGTCTAAGTCTGCCTGCTCTCCTGCTCAGCAGGTATGAGTTTGATCTGCCTGCAATTTTAAATTAAAATTTTTGGTGATTGACTGTAAAATAATGATCTCCTGAGCAGTATTTTTGTTTCAGTAGGGTTTATTGGTATTTTGTAGTAATAACTTTTTCCACCAGGAAAAAAAGGAAACAAATCTATTTCCATCCAGGTTATGTGAGAGAAAAAAACCTGTGTAGCTGACAATCCTTTATTCTGCTTTTAGACACTTTTAGAGAGAGTATTGCAGTTTTATGTAGTCCATGATGCACTAAGATGACTTCAAGAGCTTGAAAGAAATATTAATTCTCATTTCAACCTTCATATTTGACTGTAGATCACAGCTCTGAAGGGCATTTTGTCTCTTGGCCCTCACTTACAGTATTTGACACATCAGCTACTGTGTAGAACTCACTTATTCTGTTCTAGAAGAAAGTATTTTCTTATCTTGCCTAGCTAGTCTCCTTTAGAGAAACTGCTTCTTTAAATTACTGTTCTGCTCCCAGATGTTGTTTAACATTCAGCTTCCCTCCTTTGGCTTGAACCATGTTGCAATGTTCTCAATTTGTTTTGAGATTAGCTATAGTTACAATTATTTGACTTCAGCGTTTTGAACACTTTGGAGTTAAATAGCATTTAAATCCAAGATTAATCATGTTGGGTTTTGCCATTAAATAAAGAGTTCCATCTGGTAAATTTAAAATTACTTTGGGTTGAATATTTTCAAAAATGAACAGCAAATCATTTAAGATTGAGCTTGCTTAAAATCTGTTGTTTGAAATCAAAACCCTTTCACTTCCTTTATACTTGCTGTCAAATTACAATACAATATTTAGAAGAATGTTTTGTCCAATTTCATTAGTCACAAAGATATAACAAGATGGCATTCTACTTTTTCATTCAACACCTGGAAAACTTTCGTTTAAACATGCCAAAATATATGATTTTTCATTCTTCCTGGATTGTTTCAAATGCAAACAAACACTCTAAACCAACACAGTTCTGCTGTCCTGTTGGTTACCACTTTGTCCATGCCTGGTTACTGGACAGTCTTTGCTTGAGTCATGAGAATTCTATGCAGATAAAACACTCCTGCACCTTCCTCAATAGCAACTCTTGGGCTGATTAAATTGCCATTAAATAAGGAGTTCCATCTGCTAAATTTAAAATTTCATGGACACTTAAGATGGGGGGTTTTTTTGGTTTTTTTTGGGTTTTTTTGTTGTTGTTGTTTTTTTGTTTGTTTTTGTTTAGTTTGTTTGCTTGTTTTTGGTTTTTTTTTTTTTTTTTGAGTGGAAGCTGGGTTGGAGGTTCATGTCAAGCAGTTATTTTACAATGAATTTTGTAACAATTTTCTCAGAAAAGAGTAAATTCTGCCTTAAGCAAATTTATGTAAATCATGGCTATGTATTTATTGGGAAAGATTTCCCAGTGTTCTTGCAGAAACTGGAAAACCTCACCTTGAGTGAAGTCTGTCGCCAACCAATGTCTTCTCTGAAAATACCTGTTGAAGGCACTGGTTCAGGAAGGACAAAATATGTGATACAATTCTATTGCCTTTTCCTTGTCAACATCGACCTCCCTTCAAGTTCTCTCTTTCAGTTGGGGGATTTTATGTCCCTGCAGTGAAAAATTCCCATGACTAGTAGTGTTCTTTTTTTTTAATGCTTCCCTTATCATAAGGTTTTTTTTCTATTTTCAGACTTGTTATTTCACCTCCCCTCTCTCTTTCTTTTCAGCACACTAAGGGATTAAGAAAGAAAGGGTAGTAGATGAACTCCTGAGAGCAGAGATTTCAAGATTTGATTCCTATAATGCAGAGTACTTTCATCTCCAATTAAAAGGAATAATGAATGAATCTGTTTAAAACACAAATTCTGTCACCCAATTATTTCCTTTTACCTATGCTACTGTGGTTTAAAATTTTCATACAGCACTGGATCTAATGGAAATTTTCCTCTGAATGACTAGGAACAGTCTTAAGATACTGAAATTTAAAATTGAAAAAAAGCATTAAAAATTTAATTTTGAGCTAAGACATGGCTCATGTAAAATTTTCTGCTTCATTTTAGAAGCTGCTAGTTGATTAGGAAAAAGGTAAAGAAACTTCATTCTCTATTGCATAACTCTTTCTGTATCTTTTAATGAATTTTTAACATCTAATATACAAAGAGGTATTCAAGTATTCCATCACTCTAACCAATACCCTAAGTGCAAGAATCAGTCAAAAATAACTTTTTTATCTTTGTAGGCTTTATGTCACACAAATATATATTCATTTTTATGCAACAGAGCAAATGTGGGGACATGTATGGGTATAAACTAAGGCAAGCTGGGTGAACTATATGAGTCCTCAGGTAAAAAAAAGGAAAAATTTTACAGTGTAATTTAAAAAAGAAAAATCAAAACAAAACTTAATCTACTAATGCCTTTCCTTAAGGTCACTGAGTTTCACAGAAACTACAACAGGCTGTAGTTACAATGATATTTTTATATAAAATACATTAAATATTACCACTAAAATAATTTAAGGTTGCAACGTAGATATTACTACTCAATGAAGTTGCATTTTAAGAAAAATACAAACCACACAATGATTTTTAAACGGTGATCAGTTTTGTGTGCCTTCACAAAGTGGCTAAGTAGTCTTTTAGTTTTGTTATTTGTCTGTTAAAGGTGAACATAGCTCATTAAAA
>WEKY01007108.1:478098-553365 GCA_013390045.1 Picathartes gymnocephalus
GGTGAACATAGCTCATTAAAAAAAAAAAAAAAAAGAGAGAGAAATGATGTCCAGTGACATTTACTGTACACTGGGTCACAGAAGAGTTTACTCTCTCAAAATCTTCCAGGGCACTACTGTTGCGGCGCGGGCTGCCCGGCACCTCGGCCTTCCTGAGGCGTGCCCACGGGGAAGGCGCTGCGGTCGGGCGGAGGGGGCTCGCCACACGCACACGCAGCCGGGGGAAATGAGGCTACGGAGGCAGGAAGGGTTCCTCAGGGGTTCCACTTCATTAGTGGCAGCGGTCGACGCCTACACAGCGGCGAACTTCGACGTCCATCCACACGCTGCGAAGAGCAGAGAGGGCGGAGAGTCCCAGGTTTTCTGAGGGCCTGGCGGTGGTACCCAGGAGGGGCCAGGGTGTGCCAGTGGGAGGAGGACACGGAAGGAGCGGCTAGGGAAGGGGAACTGCGGGAGATTGACACCTGGTCCTTGTACTTCCGTGGGAGAAACCAGCACTTAGGCAGTGCCCTGGAAGGGCACCCACACACGACAAGTCTAACACCTATGAAATCACTCAGGAATATCAAAAATGCAAATGGAAATGATGAAAGTGAGATATGTCAAGTTAATTTATTTTTGGTTGATATGTTACTGAAATTTTGTCACAGTTAACAGAAACTAGGAGACATTTTCTTCTTTAACTTTCATTCTTCAGCAATATGTAGCCTGACCATCACAAATTTTAGTCGGTGAAACAAAACCAGTGCCTAGATCCCAGCAATCCAAGAATGACCAAAAAACTAAGTGTAGGAGAAGGTTGCTGATCTGGAAGATTTTCCAGGCGGTTTAGTGTGGTCATTGCTATTTATGGATGGTTGAGTACTGACTTGCTTCAGAAACTGAAGTGTTCTTAACTTATGTCAGACTCAGAAATAAAGTTGTATGTTTATATGTACGTATATAATTGTGATAGGTATGTATTTGTGTAACGATGTTGAAGAACTGCATTTGTTTACACTTCCTCTTAGCAGTTTTGTTAAACCTGCTCTGCAAAAGCGGAGCTACAAAGCCAGTCTCAATTTCTGAGAAATGCTGGCGTTGCACCTGTTTGCTTAAGCTTTAGGATGTGCTCAATTCACACAGATTAAATATTGGGATGGATTTGATATCACAGTGAAATTTTCATAGAAGCTGCATAAAGACAATGGGTACAGAGATGAAATCTGGTCAAAGCAAACTGAGGCCTGCCTTGGATGCCTTCCACAGTTTGCTTTTCATTGCACTAGAACTGATTGATCCCAGAGTACAAATGGATTCCTGAGCTCCAGAGGTTAGTTGCATACCAATATTACCCTGGCATTATGTCTCAAAAATAATCAGCAGTTTAGTTCTGAATCTTTTTTCTTAGGAGTCTTTTTCCTGGGTTTGTGATAATCCATCTGCCAGAGCCCTAATTTCTATGGTTTTGCAGCTCATCTGAAAAATCTGATTTTTGCATCTTTATGCACCACCTGGCTCACAGGCATGGAACTGAATATGAACCACAACAAAGAAAATAGAGTTAGGTTTTTCCTGAAAAATCTTTATTATAGAAGAAACTATTCAGTTCCTTAGGGACTAACTGAATGTTTCTTCTTGTGCTACACATCTTTTATCAAGGCTGGGTTTTTTCTATTATGAATGCCTATTCTTATATGTGCTGTTAATAAATTATTTTGAAGAGTATGTGAGGGAAGAGAAAAAGTGAGAAGCTAATATTTCTTTTCCCTATGTAAGCCGGAATATTTCTAAATTCAAAAACCCTGAAATATTGTGAATTTTAGGTCTGAATGACTTTACGTTCACAGAATAATAAGGCTTACAAAGATGCTAACTAAAAATTCTGCGTTAAGAAAATTTAAATGCATTGTTAGGCACTCAAAAATCAGGAAATGATAGCAATAAGATTTTGTGTCTAGCCAAATGTGCTGCCTTCATATTGTCATGACAATACAGTCTTTAGACTGTAATAACAGACTGCATGTAGTACTGCTATTATATCTTATGGGCTCATATCTGACAGTCTAATGCACGTCTAGACTAGAAAATAACAACTCTATTTTGTTTGGGTTTTTTTTGTTTTTTTTTTTTTAATAATATGACATTTTCATGTTTCCACTTGCATACTCTGAGAGTTTTCAAAATCCTGGGGAAAAATCTGAGCATGGCAGAGAAGCCCTTTCCTGGCAAGGTTGGTTACCTGGCAGTGAAAGCATCCCCTGCACTTTCCATCTCAGCCCTTGACCAACACTTACATCATGGAGCTAAAAGCAAAGCCTTTTTGCAGTCACCTGTGCACTTCAGGATAAAAAAGGTGCTGTTAGAAAAATATTTAAGAAAAGTCTTTCAGAGTTGTAAGTGCTGTTTATGGAACCTGCTACTAGAACTGCAGCATTTACCAGAGTTAGCCACGAAATATCCAACATAACCACAGGTTCTGCCTGCACTTGGAAATGAAAATACTGGTGATAAATTGTTGGTGAAAGTTTACTTAGGAAAAAAATTTCTCTCATCTTCTGATTTTTATGCTAACAAACAATCCACAGAGTTATGCTGTGAAAAAGGTTGGGCTTTGTGTTTAGAGATGACGGATGTTTAAGGTATTATCAGTATTTGGGACCAGATCTTTGTGATTATGTTTTCTGTCTCTTGTATTGTTCAAGGGGCAGTCATGAAGTGAAATATTTCTCCAAGTCACTTCTGCACAATTTTGGTCCAGGACAGGGTGCTGTGTTGAAATTGTATTTAAACCCAGGCCATTAGTGCTGCTACGCTGTTGTGTCAGCACGGAGTCCTGGGCTTATTTCCTTTCCTTTCCTGTGCTACATGAATTTTATCAGCCAGGAGCCCCTGAAATCAGCTACATCCACCTGCTGAGAGCAGCTTTACCCAGCCACGAAGTGTCTACCCATGTGCACTCTAAGATCCCACTATGCAGTGAGAACATGCTACTAAATAAATAACTATGGCTTGTTCTTTTGCACAGGCTCTAACTCCCTCTTTCACTGAGCACAGATCAGAAGGAAGTCAGTTATATCCAGTGAAATCCAGACTCCCAAGTGAAATGAAATAGACTTGGGATAGGTCTTGCTGAGTCAAAAACATACTTTTTCACTATGCACCCTTGAGGGCTGTAGTAAATATGTTACATTTAATGTAATATTTTTATGAGCTGAGAACACAGCCTGCTGAATTTTTTTGTCTCTGATTATTTATGACCATATCATATCTGAACTTCTACTCTAAATAAGATCTGCTATGATTACTCTGGGGATGCTAAAGCCAAAGCACAGACTTTATCATAGGGTTGTTTTACATAAATACTTGGTTTGAGTTGGTTGTTTTCTTTTGTCTAACTGCTTTGACCACCTGTTTAGCATCTCCCAAGAGAAACCAGTTAGTGCCAAAAAGTTAATGAGGGGGATGCTGAGTTTTGGGACAGACTGGTAAAAATTGCAGGGGAAGGGAAAAGTTCTTACTCATGGGAGAAAAGCAGAATCTTTTTTCATGGGTGGCACATGCAGTGAAAACCTGGTGAGTCTATTGGGGCATACTTCCCACATCACTCGCATATTGATATCTTGTTGTTGACAGAAACAGGGGAAGTAACAGGGTCTACTGCATTTGCATAGTATGCCCAGGCAGTATTGAGCAGAGGTGGAAGACAGTTATAGTGGGTTTATTTGGCAGACTTTCTGCCTCTGCACCTTTCCCCAACCCATTTCATACTCTCCCTTGACCTTGTCTTAACCTCTGGCTTCTCCCAGCCTTGCATCTCTTCTTCCTTCCCATATGAACAATCAGCCAGTGAATCCTCTCTCAATCAGAGCCTGGAATTGAGAAGCTGAGGTGTGCACGAAGCAGCCTGTTGTCCAGATCACTCTCTGATGGGAAGAGTCTAACAGCTAGTGAATACTTTGCTGCATTTCCTGTTACTGTGTTTAGACACTCCTTGCATGCATTTTATAGTCCTTTCTCATCTCTTGCTGCCAAAGAACTCCCTGTATGGTTTCAAGCTTTAGGGATGTACACGATCTCCTTCCATGGGATGGCTGTGCAGAAGCCAAAGCATGTCCAGTCACTCTCCAGACAGTGTGGTGGGAGCTTTCTGAAGGATAAGTCAGCTGCGGCGAAGTGAAGTGACTCAGCCATAGTTTAACCACTAAGGATTGTATAGCTACGTTTTTCAGACAAGAAAAGCTAGGGAGTAAATCAGATGCATTTTTAAACCACAGAGCAGAATGAAAGTGGTGGTTAAGATACAAGCTGTTTTATCACCCTAGCAATTTTCCAGTGGTCTGAACTATAATTTTAGTAAATCCAGCTGTGTTTAGTAAAAAAAAAAAAAAAAAAGTGTTTTTTTTTTTTGCTTTTTAAGTTTTTGTTTTCTTTAATTGACTGACCTTTCACATACTATAAAAGGTGAGGGGTGAATGGGAAAGGTTGATTCATTTCTCTAAAAGCTCTACCTGCCTCTTTAAAAATAATACTTTATTGTCCCTTTGTCCTGAAGTTGGCAATTTTTCTGTAACAATCTGTATCTTGTGGTCTAAATCAGCCTTATTCCAGCAAAAGGAGGCAGGATTGTCATCTTTTAACTAGAGACATAAAAGTAGCAAAGTTGTTCTTTTATAATCCCAGAGCATACTTTTTACAAGCCTGCTCTTTAATTGTGGTCAGCATGATGGCCAGCCTCCCTTCAGAGTACTCTTCCAGGGAGCACATCTTTTTATTTTTGGCTGGGAAATGAGAGGGTGGCCTGGCAGGGAACAGCATTGCTGGAACTCACCCATCCATGCCAGCAGTGGCTCCCAGATGTAAGACCTTTTCTGAAGCCATGATATTCTAAGAGTATAAGGCAGGCAGGATCTGTGGGCAGAATTAATAGTTTTTATTAGATTGATTTTCTTGGAAAAAGATATACTTTCAGGCACTCAACCTGTCTTCATGTATGACATTGTGTTCTGCATGACCTACCATGGGCTGACAGGCTGAGTGCCTGTCAGCTACTCTGCTTTTCCCAGCTTTTTTTTTTTTTTTTTTTTTTTTTCCTGTTCTTCTCATCAAGGCTATTACCTCTTCCTACAAATGCTGATTCTATAACGTTGAGCCTTCAGCAGGTGGCAGGAACGAAACCAGTCTGAATGGCTTCATCACAAACCTAAGGTGGAACAAGTCAGAGGTGGCCCATCCTGGAATGAGGGAGAGTGTGTGTTTCCAGCCTCCTAAGTCCAGGATTGATTTCTCACTGTATGCTCTACCCATGACAATGGCCCTGCAGAATGATTGAAATTGAAAGAATGAGATTATTGGAAAATATGAACCTAGCAAGGTTTGCTAGAACAATCCTTAGCTGCTTGTATACCTTTTACACATATTTGGGGTTTTTTTTCCCTTTTCCTTGACACTGGATATTGTTTTACAGCAGGTCCCTTAGTCAATTCCTTGCACAGTCATACTAGAGCTGAACAATGAAGAGTGCTATATAAGTAAAGACTTGAAGTATCCTTCTGTTAAAACTCGTAATAGTTTGATCAACACCTACTAGAAATGCCAACATGCATGTTACAATGATTTTTTAACTTCTTTATGTGGCTATATGAATATCCAAAGTATACCTAGAAAGAGCAAAGAGTGTAATTTTTATGACTTGACTGTTACTTCAGTTCTTTTTCCTATATGATTCTTTTCTAAACAGCAAAAAAAAAGAAAAAAAAAAAAAGAAATTAACTTCAATTGTTTATGTCTCTAATTTGGCTCTGCAGAAACCTTGCAGTGACAATTACCAAGTGTTTCTGCTCATGATCAGCTACTCCTTGCTCCGATATATAATTCTTAGGAGGTGAATAAGAAGTTTCTTGGAAGGTATTCGTTTCCTGGGTCCTTGTTTGGGCCTGCTAAAAGATCCTCACTAATTATCAAATGAGTCATACAATCCCGCTGAATAACAGTGTAAAATGTTACACCTGTAAAATGTTCTACCAGATAGAAGAGTCTCTCAAGTATAACTCAATGTATCAGTGTCAAAATCAGCTTTGTCTGTGGTGGTGTGAAAAGCTTTAGCTCACGTGCAGCATTTCTTTAAGTGTATCCACAGCTTCTCACTAAATTAACCACACCCAGCTGTGATAAAAGTGCCAACCTGAGCACCTGTGTCCACTTGGGAGTCCTGGAGTTGGCTTGTTAAGGGTGATGAGGTTCAGCTGTTCTGGGAGTCATTCAGCTGCTCTGGGAGTGTTCCCTTCACTCAAGCACTGCACAAAAGGAGCCGGGGGAGAACCTGGGGCTGCTTTTGGCTTGGAGTGAGAGTGCAGCCAACACGGGTGTCTTGGAGGTGAGGTGGCCTGGGAAAGCTTTGTTAGTATAACTTAGAAGAATGATATCACAGAGGTGCTTCTCTGAAATGTGGTAAGCTAAAAATCTCTTTGTTACTAAAACGTCTTTTTTTCCTCTTTCTAGCAGTTGTGGACTGAGAACCAAGTAATGATTTCCAAAACAAAGGAGACTTGTCTTAGAGTACCTGCAAAGCTGTGAATAAAGGTAAGTTAGAGAACTTTTAAGGTGTCTTCCTATCTAAAAACCAGTGTTATATGTATATGTACTTTGGATTTAATATCCATTGAGGGGCACACATAATGATCATCTTGATGTTTTTTGCTTGGAATATTAGTGATAATGAAGTCTCTTCAGGAAATAAATTTTATCATCTGTGCTTGTCAGAAGGACACAGAGTTGGGGTTTTTGTATGTTTCTTGTTGTTTCTGATGTATTTTGCTTTAGATCTCTCCATACTCAGTTCAGAGTGCAAAGGATTTTGAAGCTCTATGTTCTCAGTTGAGGTCTGTCTATTTAATAGCATATATCACCAGTTAAAAAAAAAAAAATACTGTGGTTAAAAAGGAAAAAAGGTGAATAACAAACTTACTCTTAGGAACATTCTGAAAGTCTTTTAAAAGTAAGAGCATCTCTGAAACCATAAACTTATGTATTATATAACAGAAATAAGCTCTGCAATTTAAAGCCTGGCATGGAACCAGGCTCACTATAGATAAGTTGATGGCAGCATACTCGTGTTTGAGGGAGACTATCCAGAGAAAGGTGAGGGAGCTAGGGAAGGGTCTGATGAGGAGAAGCTGAGGGATCTGGAGAAATGGAGGATAAAGGAGAACCACAGAGTTGTCTACAGCTATCAAAGAGAGGTAGCGAGGTGGGGGATCAATCTCTTCTCCCCTTTAACAATGGGTAGAGCACCAGGAAATGGCCGCAGGTTGCACCGGGGGACGTTTAGATTGGGTATTAGGAACACTTTCTTTGTGGAAGGAGTTATTAAGCCTTAGAACAGGCTGCCCAGGGAAGTTGTGGAGTCACTATCCCTGGAGGTATTTAAGACATGTAGATGTGGTACTTGGGGACGTGGTTTAGTGGTGGACTTGGCAGTCCTATGTTAACAGTTAGGCTTGATGATCCTAAAGTCTTTTCCAACCTAAATGATTCTGATGAAGCCTTCATTATTTAATCATGTAAGTATAACATGGTAATTCAGAAAACTGGTGATCTTAGGCAGTTGATCATGGTGAAGGGAATTACTAATGTTTATACCTGTTTATGCTTGTTTATACCATCAAATCTCTCTTAACTATGTGAGTTGTTCCATGGCTCCTTTCATCAAGACTTAACCTGTGATTTATAACTCATAGTAATGAATCAGGTTTCTGGTGGTTTCAACACTGCATCTGGAGGAAGCATTACTTTATGGTAAAGCCTTAATTATTTGTAGTATTAGAAAATCCTAAAAGTGGCTTCATTTTTTCCAGCTTAGCATAACATTGGGTTGTTCTAGTTGCTTCCATATAACTTCTCAAGGTACATATTAATGAGGCAAACTGTTTTGTTAAATATAAATTTTGCAGGAAGAAACCAAGTAACAAATTTGCAGTTGCTAACAGGTGTAGGTCTCTTCCAGTGACAAGAACAAGATTGTACTGATGAGTTTGGCATCTTTATTTTAAAACATGTGCAAATTGCTCTATGTTGGAGTTTATGTGGCCAGGTTACTTTATTTTTTTTTGTGTATGAGCTAATAAGAGACCAAGAAATTTGAATGTTAAATGAAGCTCAAAACTACAGGGGAGAAATGAACAATATAGCAGAAAGATGATAATGCAAAGGAGATCTCTAACAGCTAATGATTTTGCTGTTACCATAGTTTCTAGTGCTGGCTTTCAGGGTAACTTTTGTTTCTACACCCAGAGCAGAGAGGGCCTGCTCAGCATGAGAGGAGGGTGACGTCTCTTTTGTTTGGGTCCATCACAACCTCACCTAGAGGTCTAATGGGCTGCCAGTAGCACTGCTGAAACTGTATTTGAGAAAGGCAGGGGCACCTACTAGAGCAGGTCTTTGCCCTGTATCTCCCAGTCCCTGGTACAAAGCAGAAACCCAAAGTCTGTGATAGTTGTGCAATGCATTAAATATGAAGTGCTTTGCCAGCTCTGGTGCCTGAGGCGTGGGTTTCATTAAATGTACCATTTTCGGAGTGCCTAGCTTCTAACTATAAATGCTAGTAATTAAGTCATCCAGATTTTTAATGAGAGCCTTGAATTTAGTTGCCCTGGATCTTGATCTAGTAGTGTTTCAGTTTTAGAACAGAAATCCCCTAACCCCATTTGCTCTAGTAATTGCCTTGTCAATAAGAGAAGCAACCATCTTGTGTGGTCATGCATCTGGCAAGTAATATTACATGAAGACTGTAAAGCAGTTAAAAAGACAGAGTTGTTCAATGCATAATAGGAATCTGGATAGCCAAGGTATTCTGAAAGTGTCACATCTGTCAAATAACTCTAGTTTGTCTTCAGTGATTCTCTAATGCTGGTTGTCTTTCTTTTTAGTTTCTTTTTTTCAAATCCAATGCAGTCACCTTGGATCCTGAAGTCGAGGTTACAAACTGTAAAAGAGAGCTCAGTTTGCAATAGCTGTTAACCAGACAGAACAAGTGTTTTATAAAATTTGAGTTGATTTGTCTCCCTATTTCTATGAAATAATTTATGTATGCAACTAATTTTCAGTAGTTCCTGAGCCTCATGAAGTGTTGCTGTGTGTAATAATTGGCTTGGCCTAGACAATGAACAGATGCACAGACCAGAGGAAAGCTTTCTGCATAGTCAATCCTCACTATTTAAAAAAGCGAAAGCCAGATCAGCTGGAATACATAAGCATGTATGTGTGTATATAAATAACTGCAAGTATAGGTACTTACTGTGCTTAAAGAGCTCAAGAGAACTCAGTGAGCTCCCCAACAGTACCAGAGAGACAAAAAAGTAGAAAGTAGGGTACACAAGTTTGTGGGGAGTTGAGAAAGGACTGCTTTCTTCAGTTTCCTGGGAGACAATTTGACATAGAAACAGAAAAGATCCTGGCACAAGTAAAGGAATGGTTAGTGGGTGCTCTTCAGAGTGCTTGTTCCCACGCATAAGCTTTCAGAAGTTTTAGGGCTTATTTAAATATATGCCACTTCTAAGCAGCACCAAGTAGAACTAATTACTTGTTCATATTTATTTATTTTCCAACAATACAGACTTTACTGGCAAAAAACTTCTTTCCTCTCAAAACTGACTTTGTAAGGGTGGATAAAAAAAAGACAAAAGTTTGTGGGTTTGTTTTTAAGGAGATTTTTCTAAGGTTGTCAGACCTAAAATGCGGCCTAGAGATAAAAATGACACACCCAAATATGAAGTTTAGATAAAATTGGACATCCTAAAAATACTTGATGTTGGTCTTGCTTCTGTTAATAGTAGTTACAAGAAATTTGTATTTGATAACAAACTGAATCCTGAGTCATGTCCAGCATTAAACTTATACTGGATCAAGTATTTTCATCTTGTCAGTGGGAATTATGTTCCAAGATTTCTATAGGTGTCTTTAATTGCCTATGTGTTTCCAATTACTATGTTATAAAACTTCTCTGTAATTATTTTTTCCTGGTTTCATGAGGACACAGGGTTCTGAGGGTTTGCTCACTAAGTACAAAAGTGAGAATCTTGGTGATGTAGAAATTACGTGGCCTCTTTTGGTATGAAGTTTCAGAAAGGATGCATTAAAAATAAAAGCAAATGCAGAGAACTACAAAATTAATTAGACTATAAGGACATACTGTGTATTGAAAGATGTCTACTTGGTCCATTAACTTCTCCAAGTAAAGGTTAAGATGCTACTTAACTGTGGTCGGGTGTCTTTGTAGGGAAAAATTATAGAAAGCTTATATTCAGCTGAAAAAGACAGACAGAAATCTAATTGTGAAAAGTGAGGCTATGTAAATTCAGACCAGAGATAAGGCCATCCCTTATCAGTAAGGGTTATTCATCACTGGAACAACTTACCTAGGCATGTAATAATTTCACCTCCACTTAGTGTATGAGTGAACATCTTTCTAAAAGAGATACTGTAACTCAAAAGCAAATTATGGTCTTGAAGCATAAATTATTGGGTGAGGTTCACTGGCCTGTGTTATGGAAGAGCCCAGACTATACTATCTCCATTTTTGCCTTATACTCTGTGACAAAGTAGCTGCGAGCAGGATTATTTGGCGTTATAAATCCATCTTAGATGAATATCTCTATTGAGCTTGATGAATTTTGTAAGCACACTATGGATCATGCAAAGAAATTATTGTTCACAAGCACTTGACTGGCACTGTGTGTAGGAAAAACTTAGTCTTGTGGATTTTCTAAATGCCTCCTTGTAGTTAATCCCAATCCATTAGAACAGTAATGGTAGGAAAATATCTCTGTTATTATCAGCCTTGTTTGCTTAATTCCACTGAACTATCTAGTGAAATCCTACTAAGGCTGCTGGCATATTTACAGCTAACTGCAAAACTACTACAGGGTGATGGAATCTGAAGGACAGCTTGTGATATCAGTAAAAAACACCAGACATTATGTGCAGGCAAATGTAATAAATTAACTGACATAGTTACAATTGATAGGGTAATAGCCCAAATTCACAGACACTTTAATAGTAGGTGATATATAAATATGCTTACTGAAATCAATTGGGCTATTCACATTGTCTAGTAACTTGCAGGAGTTTTGTTTCTTATCATATCTAAATAATTAAGAGATCAGACCTTACGCAAGCTTGTACAGATGTGTGTCTAACACCCTGTCTCAGCAGACTCTTATAACTGGTACAGAGGATTCCAGTACTGGTGGTGAATGTTTCTGGAGTCAGAGCTCAGCTGTAGCTGTATTCTATTGCAAACAAAGAGGACAAGGAATACTGCCTCTTGGTGCACGGTAGAGCAGCAGCTTTCACCAGCTAAAGATACAGAGGTCTCTTTAGGGAAAGAATTGTTGGCCCCGAGTGTGACTTTTTCCTCTAAAAAAAGGACCCCAAAGGACACCATGTTCTCTTCAAGGTCAAACTGACATGAGCAAAAAAAAGTCTAGATGAGTTACAGAAAAAAACTATTGTGCTCTTTGTACAGACTCCTTAAAGGAGCATGCCAGGTTTGACATCATAGAATTCAAAACAAAATCTGACTCTTATTAGCTGTAATTAAAATAATGCTATTTGTGTCAGCTAAGTACATAATGCCCTTGAAAGATCATTATCTTGGGATCTGTCAAGGTTGAACTATCTATAGTAAAATCTGAGAACATTTCAAACTGACTAGATTCCTCTGAAAACCCATTAAACCCTAGTAATTCAATACATCCTTGTTGTCAACTTCCACTGAAATATATATTTATTTCCCTAAAATTATTGTAGTCTATCCAGTAGGAGTCATATGTTCTGTTTTGATTTGTGACTAACTTAACTATGTATTTGATAACTGGGTGCAAGATGGTCATACAGGCTACAGAGCCGTCTGAGTTCATGTTTTTGTAAGGGTGCATTTAAACTGACTTCCCCAGAAAGTCGGTGTGGGCCTAGCTATCTCTTCTCAGCAGGGTGATGTTAGTGAGTGCTCTGGACCCTGGCAGGGTTTGCTCCCTTTTCTTTGTGATGTCTGCAAGGTGGAGCCCAGGGCCAGGCTCACTTGTGACTGCTGCTTGCCCCATTCCCAAGGGCTTCTGCTGCATGCAGCAGGGACAATCCTCGGTACCTCAGGGTGTGGCTGGGGACAGACAAGGCTCAGAGTGAGGCAGGGCTTCTTTGGTGGCTCGAGGAGTTCCTTTCCCTGGCTGCTGGACTTCTGCACAGGCTGGATGAGTCCCTGCCAGTGCCTGTGCTGTGCTCAGCTTGCACTGCTGAACAGAGAAAGCTTTATCCTTTCCTGGACAAGCCCAGAAGGGCAGCACCGGTACCATGGGTGGGATAATGTGATGGTGTGTGGTAGCTTTGGCAAGTATGTTGTGGCTGTGAGTGCCAAGGGTGTGTTTGAACTGCTCTTGTCTTGACTGTTGCAGCTGTAAGTAGCCTCTAATATGCTTCCCATTGTTACCTGACTTGACTTTATAAAAAAGGGTTAAAACTTAGTTCTAAATAAATTCTGGTTCTTCAGGCTGATCTGTAGTCTGAAGCTCATCTCAAAGCTGAGACCAATGCAAGGCCTATTCTGAGTGCATTTCTAGTACAATTTTCTTTCACTTCCTTTAAGGACTATTGTGAGAGTCTCTGTAACTAATTTAGAAGCAATAACTGCATTGATGTGGTGTTCAAATGTTCTTGAAAAGCTTATGAGCAGGGATCAATTCCTGCAGCAGCATTAGAACACTGGCCAGGGTGTTTTTGTTGAAAAGCATGGAGTATTCTTAGACTGGGCTAGAGTAGGCTCATTTATTCCATGATGGAAAGTGGCATTTTGAGAATGGAAATCAGTGTTGCAAAAGACAGATTTCCTAATTAGCTCTTGTTGCTAAACCCTACACTAGGCTACAGGTCATGGCTTGTTGGCAGCATTCTAACATGTAGTTTTGACCTGCTAAAGTTGTCTATAGGAATGGTCAGAAAAGTAGTTTTACTGTGGATGAGCCCCTTTGCTCTAGGAAGGAAATTATCAGTAAGTCAGAAGAATATCCAGCTGGCTGTGTGTTCTCAAAGTACTCTCATGGCACTCTTGAAGTTCTCATTAAAAACATCTTTAATAATGCAGTCTCTTTCCTAATTCCCATTAAAATCCTGGTAAAGTATTGTAAAAATTTTAACAATTTAAAGGATTGAAATTGTGTTTGAAAAGCTGGATAATGTGGGTTTGATATCTTTTCATGTAACCAAAATAGTTACCTGCAGATAGTGACAAGTGTTCAGAAATGCAAACCAGATTGAGGCAAACAAAGCATCATTGTGGAATTCAAGGTAAACAGAATGTAAATAGAACATTTAGAATAAATGTGCTATTTCTAGAACAAGCAATTATCCAGCCTTGCTTTTTCTAATAATTTTCTATTAAACTCATTCTTATAGATGGAAAAAATCTTTGTGTAATGTATAATAATTCTCAGAAGGGATTCTATCACAAGTATGTTTAATAATGTTTATTGTTGCATTACACATTTGGAGGACAAATGACTCCTTGTAGTGAGTTTCTACAACATCTGGTGTAGCCAGACAGGGCAGGGTTGCAATTTTAGAGTGAATGAGAGTAAAAGGCATTATTAAAGAAAAAATGACATAATAACTAACTAATTATGATTAGTTATTAAAGAAAAAATTATGATTAGTGAGTATATGATCCTTGGTACCACAACTAAGTTCACAGTAATTTCCTTACCTGCTTTCTGGTGAGATGGGGAGGGAGGAACAGTTACATTTTCTCTTCCCAAATGGTTGTCAAGCAGATAATCATATTACCTCTTGCTACTTGTCATAATTCTGATGTAATGCGGATCAATTCCCACTTTAAAGAAAAAAATCTACGTTCATGGGTTTGCTTAGCATCTTAAACTAAATTCATGGGTTATTTTAGCCTCTGACAAAATAAGGACTGAAGTGAAATGTAATGCCATCTAGTTTAAGAAACAATTTCTAGAAACACAGCCTTGCAGTCACTGAAGCCAAGGGCAGCATGTCAGTTTTTTCTCTGCTGAAGGAAGATAAGGCAGCTGGTCTTTTGATAGAGAAGGATAGTGTTCTTTTATTGTTATGTAGAAATTTGGTGAGAATTAGATAAAGACCTGAGCTGTCAATTTAAACAGAGCAGATATCAAAAATGTAATTATTTCTTTAGATGAATTGAGAGAGTTGAACAGGTATACACTATGAACTGAAAAAAAATATTGGAAATTCTGAAGAGATGAAGGGGTAATGGAGGTAACTTCCATGGAAAACTTTTGACTATTTGGGATGGGGTATAAATATTGTCTGAAAACCAGGAACTGATCATCTGGGAGGTGTCATGAGTTTCTGGGCTTACTGGGATGTGGGGTGCAATTTTCCTGCAATATGGAAGAAAGTGGCATCCATCTCATAAGCCAGATGATACTGCAAATGTTTAAAAATAATTTTAAAATCTTTGGATGAAATTTGTATACTGTCAATGTATACAAAACACTTTGTGGAGTGAAGGTTTTTTTCACAAAAAAAAGTAAGCAAAGTGCAATTTTCCATCAAAAATATTTTTAAAATTTATTCTTCTGAATATAAGCAAATAGTACAAATTGCCATAAAAATTCTACAGTCTTTATCAGATGTAAATAACAGCATTTATTTTCCATTGTGTACTTAACTATCAAAGATTAATTTTATAGCTTTTACATCTAATTAATTGTAGTGGTCTCATTTACATTTAATGGTCTCTCTCTAACTTTTCCTATGAAATTATCTGTTCTGGTGGAACCACTAAAACAAGGCATGCAAATGTTTCTCATGCTTCCATAACTTCTCTGGTCTGAAGTGCAGATCTTATGTTCTTTTCCTTCTGGAGCAGCTCTACAAGACAAAATCTTAAATATTTTGTAGCCCAAACAGGAGTCACCTTGGGGCAGGAGAAGTTCCTCTGATGGTTTTTCATTGTTTGTAGTCCTGCAGATCTGTGCCTTGTAGCTAACTGTACTGTTAGTTCCAGGCCATGTATGAGCAATTGCACAGAGTAATCTGTAAGGTGATGTAGAAAACATAACGAATTTTAGTTCAAGCAGCAAGAGAATGAGCTTCCAAAGGAGTTGGAGAGGAAACAACCATAAATATCTGAGGTCTAAGTTTCAGTCCAGCAGCAGAAACACAAGAGGGCTACTATTAAAAACTCAGATTCTCTATAGGACATGTATTTCCACATCTGTAAGAGCCATCCTCCTTTTCCCAAGGTGGGATCAGCTGTGCCCCCACTCTCTGCCTCTGTTTCCTTGCTGTAAAACCTTGCAAAGGCCACTACAGTAGTTGCTGGCTCCTGCACTTCTGAACACTGCCTTAACGACAGCTTTTCCTCATTTTCTCTGGTGTCACTTCCATCAGCTGAAACCTCTAAGCCCCTAAGCCTACCTTCTGTGGAAATGGAAATATTTCCTTTCCTGACACAGTTTGCTATGTCTGTCCCTCAGCATTTTTTTTTCTTTTAAGAATAAACAATTTCTAGTTCACTTATTCTTTCATCATGTGCTGTATTTTCTAGGTGTTGAATATTTTTCGTTTCTTTCCCCTGCTCTGATAGTCTGGTGGCCACAGTGGAGGTAATCCTTGTCCTGTGATACATGCAAGATCAACAGAGCAAAGTGACTATTTTATGGAATTTGTGCTTGCAACTGGTTGCAATTCCCTGATCCTGTTCTATAGATAAGCTACTTGCACAATCCTATATTGTTAATTGGTTTTTTTAGAAGAAAAATATTCGGTTTACCAACTGACTTGTATCTGTAGGCTTACTATCTTTTTTTTTTTTTGCTTGTCTACAATTCAAATTAACTTTGACCATCCAACATCCATAGAGTGAGGGGTACCAGAGCCAGTACAGAACTCTTCTTTGAGACACCCTTCTCTCTTGACAGGGAGCAGCTGACAGCTGCTCTCTGGATATGATTTTCAAACCATTTCAAAATCCTTACTAAAGTCAGGGCATGACATCTACTTCTTCTCTGCCCAAAGCACCTGTTACCTGAAACAAATAATGTCAAATCAACTCCATTCCCTTCTGTTACAGTGTAATATCTGTCGTGGATGTGTCAAATGTCATGTTATCTCCTAAGTATTTCTAAGGAGTCCAAGTATATTTCTGCGTGTTGAAGTTAAGCCAGCTGGGATATTTTCTTTCAGCATCCTGTCTCTGTTAAAACATCTGTAGATACAACTGAGTACAGCTGCAATAGCATTCGTGTTACAAGGTATCTACAAGTTTCACAGCCAGTGATGGGAATCTTTAGACACAGTGATGGATGGTTTTGACAGCAGCAATAACTCACTGTGACCGACTTGTTGTTAAGTCCTTACAGCCACTTCGTGTGTAAAACTTACTGCAAGGGCCTCAATTTAGAGGCACCAAGAGGAGAGTTCAAGCTTGCTCTGAAGCAGTAGGTGCTAGCTACAACTAGGAGTGGAACGAGCAACAGCTTTATGCTGGTAAAAGTCATTTTACAGCATGGTAGGTTTTGCTGAAGCCTACTGCAAATTTTTAATCGCATAAATAAATAATTTAATCTGAGAAATGTTTGTTTAGGACTTCCTTCTCCCTTAACTTCTAGTTTAGTAAAAATTGTCCAGTATGTGAAAACTTAAAACAAAATTTACATGCTTTGTTTTCTGAATTAGTTGTTGTCAACTTCTAAAATAAAGGGTAAAACAATGGCGAAGTGCATAAATGTTACCTCTCATGTTAAAGGAAAAATACTTTGTTATTAAGATTCAAAATTCTGCATTTCATGTGTTAACAGCTGTATCCTATGTTACATACGGCCAGGCTAACTCCATGCTTTTCTTAAAGATTTCCATCTGTTTATATAGAGTGAGGTGCTCGAACTGCCTGGAAGTATATTAAAAAGCTATAAGAGGAAGAGAATTTAATAATTCCATCTATATGCTATAATACTTGGCAAATAAGTATTGCATCATATAAAATTTCTAACCAATTTAATCTATAAGTCATGTGATCTGGCTTCCTAATTGATGTGATATTTAAAATTGCACAAATTTGTGAGTAGAGCTGGATTCTCTTCAACTGTCAGGAGTATTGTTTTAAAATAATCTGCTTCACACTAAGTTTTAAAACATAAAATATGGGTAATTTTAAATTCAGTGAAGGTGCTGTTAGTTATACACACTTGTCTGTTAAAAGTTGCCTCAGTAAAATGGCTTAAATCAGTTAAGAAAAATAAAACTGATATAGTAAAAAAATACTGAAAGATGTGACAGGCTGTGGGTGAAGAGCTAGAGCCAATTCCAGCTCGTGGATATACTTGTGACTTCCAATCGTGCACATTGGGGAGGAGAATTTGGGCCAAACAGTAAGTATTTAACTAGAAAGTTGGATATAGAGAGGTATGAAAACAATAAAAGAACAGCTAGCAAATGCATTCTGTAAAACAACTTGAAAATTATTTTTACTGAATTTATAGAAACTTGATTGTCTTTGAGTTGCCTTTTAACATTTTTCAGTAGGCACAAAATTACTGGGGTAGACTGTTTATGCTTCTATGCACAAAGCAAGATTGCATAAATTCCATTCCATTAGGAAAACAAAATAAACTGCAGCCCAAACAATCCCTCTAGAGCAAGGCCCAGGCCTGCTGAAGTCTAGTGGGAGTCTTACCACTTTCAGTGGGATCCATGTTTGGTTGCAGACCTCTACACCTAGTTGGAGCAATTAAGTGCTTTAGAATTAGATGTAGAACACATTTAATAACATGACACTAGCTGGCTCAATGCTTAATTGATTTCTTATGTGAAATCAGTGCTTGTTCTTTCCTTATGCCCACAAAGACAGTATTAAAGATATGCAGTCAGACCCTGAATTTTTTACTGCTGCCTCATGATGTGGACCACAATGTACAGCAGGAGTGGGAGCCTCTTGGAGTGAGGGGACTTTTGTTTAGATGTACATTGTGACTCTGTTCAGAACATGTACAGTGTTAAATATGAGTGTGTGTTACATAGTGATCTATACTGTGGCTTGGAAATTAAAAATATTGGAAGCAGCAGCAGGCTTGATTTAGGTATCTTAAACAAATGAAAACACCCAGTGCAGTTTGAAACATTTGGGTGTTAGAAATGGGGGGTCACAGAGAAGGTATAATGAAGGCTCTAAGGCAACCTTCAAGAATAGCTGCGTGGAGCCCAGCAGGCTCCTCTGCATAGGTAGCTGGCACTAGATGCTTGTAGACAGGCAAACAAGCCAGGAACCACTCTGAGATTCATACTTCTGCATACAGAGGTCTCAAGATTTTATTTGCAGCTCTTCTTATTCCCTTTGCTCATAGCCAATCAAGAGCAAAGGAAAGAACTTGCAATGTAAAAGAGCAACAAATAAAGGCAACATGGTGATATATTATTTTCATTTTCCTAGGAATTATAGCCCTCCTTTATTCATACAAAAGGTTGGAACAAATAAAATTTACTGTCCTTTGTTGTATTTGGAAAGGAAGAGAGTCTTTTCTCTTGAAACAGAATTGAAGTGAGAAGCAAGAGCCCTTCTTTCTGAAATTTGAATACTGAAGTAATCTGAATTCAAGAGTTTTAATCAAGGGCTATTGATAGCTTGCCTGCCTTTGCAGGCCATTTCCCTGTCTGAACTCTGAAAGTCTGTTCTGTTTCTCTGCCATAGAAACATAAATAGTGGTTTGTAGCCCTGCCTTCACCTCAGTAAATGTGCTTTCCTCCAAGACTGCGCTGTGGCCAGCTTGCAGGGTCCTCTCATTCACTGTCTTTACACAGATACTTGCAGAAGACATTCCATAGTTGATTTTAGTGAAAATACAATCAGTTCCTCCTGGATGAAGCTGCTGACTGTCAGCAGACTTAGCATCTGTAAAAATTATGGTAATGCTTTACTCAAGTTATGAGTGCAAGAAATCCCATGTTATGCTTGACCTGTTTGTCCCAAATGGGGAGAGAGAGAGAGAATGGATAGCATATAGCTGAAGCATTAAGGTACAGTGAACATTATTGTTGCAAAGAAGCAGCAAACCTCAGCGGCTGAAAAACTCTTCCAGTTCTGAAGATCTCAGGGCTAAGATCTCAGAAGATCTCAGATCTAAGGGCAGCATTTCATGAGGACTACATTTCTCATTTGACCAGAGGCAATGGTGAGGTGTTTGGGCTCAGGACAAGATTTAATGCAGTGGATGTCCTCTCTACCCTCACTCTGTTGCATGGTGGAGTGCAGGCAAGATTCTGATTATTGTCCTTTCTTCCCCCTCCTGTCCCAAACCAACATCCTCCCTGGCAGGGTATGTTGCTGCTCCCAATGCAGCACCATCTCTCAGTGAGTACTCCCTCCCCTGCTGCTGTGCAGAGTGAGGGCTTCACCACCAGCTCCTTTGGACTGTGGGTGCTGTGATGCAAGGGCTGAGTCCTGCCCATCCCTCTGCCTTCCACACAGCTGCACTCCCCTTGAGACATGGGATTGTATTGTGTGAAGAGGATGAAGCCCTAAATATGAACACAAAAATATACCCTGAGTCAGAAATTAGAAGTATCAATGTTTTTAATGTGGGGATAGGATTTTGGAGGAATGACCCAGGACTTTGCTGCTGACAGAGGAAAGGACAAAGCTGATGTCTGTGAGAGGGCTAAACAGACAGGTGGAAGGGGGCTGTCTCTTGCAATTTAGCTCCTAATAAAGACCATCCAGCCCTTTGAAGTCCCTGTGGGCCCTTGTATAACAATACAGCACGTTTTACTTGTTGGCAAATCCCAGCAGGGGTGATAAGCTGGCTGTTGAGTTTGTGGCTGTCCTTCTTGTGCCTCTACCCCATCTGCAGAGTCTCAGCCACCCCAGATTTCTTTTCCAGGTCAGACCTCATCTATGCATGGGGTGCTGGGCACCCTCAGTGATTCCTCAGAGACTGCCAGTTCCATGGTGGGTTTTTATCACAGTGGAGGCACCATGCACCCTCTTAGTTTTTGGCTTTGTCTATAGCTTGGGCACAAAAATACAATTGTCACCTTGTCTAGGAGCTCTGCTTGTGTTTCCATCATGGTCTCTTGTTTTACAGTACTTTGACCAGAGCCCTGTGCTTTAGCACACCCTTGAGTGAAGCTTTGGTCAGCCTCTTGCCTTTCTGCTCTAGCAATTCCTGAAAGCATCTATACTGCAGGATATTTTTCTATCATGAGGCTAAGTGTCTTTGGCAAGTGCATTCAGATCTAAGAACTAAGCATGGATCCATGAAGAGACCCAGTGGGGTACATGTGTACTAGAGCAGATAGATAAGCTTAATATGTTGATGTCTATAGGGCTGCTGATAGTTAAACAGAAAGTGCATCTAGCAAAGGCAACATCAATGCACTGGAGATATAGAAATATCAAGGCAGCTTAGGACAGAGTTGCTAAGTAAAGGACTTGTGGCAGCAGAGCAGCTAGGGCCATGTGAACTCCAGAGGGAGCAGGCCTCCTGCAAAATGGATTGAGGGCTGCTTAGCATAGCCTGAGGTACTAAATCACTTTGAAAAGCAGTCTGATGTACGCACCAGCTACTTTAATATAAGCTACCCATGGTTAAAGTGGTACAACTACCCAATGTAGACATGGCCTAAAGCAGTGCAATAAAATTCCCTTCTTTTCCAAGCTGTTTGGGGTTGTGGTGGCAGGTAATATAATCCTGGAGGTGGAAAAATTACTGTATTACCAATGGGAGTTGGGAGGGAAAGTCAGTTAACAATATTGCTAGCACTCTTATTGCAGAATCAGCAATTACCATACAATTCTCTCTGGTTCTGAAGAAAAAATTAAAGTGGGAACACGCATCCTAAATCTTAGGAATGTGCCATCCCTAAGAGCAAAGAATTTCTTATTATTAGCATGAGAGATATTTTTGCATAATTTATTTTGCAAGGGGTCATTCAGACCTATGGAATGAAGCCTGTGCCCCTTTTCTCACTATATACCTTATTTTTCAACATGTTTCCATGCTGATTATCTACATTTGGGAGAAATAACTTAATATATTTCACTGTATATTTATAGGCTCATAAGAATTCTAAGTGGAACTTTAACTTATTTCATTTTATTTTATCAGTTTCATGATGCTTTCTGCAGGATTGTATTTTTAATTGCTTGTGCAGTTCCCTGATGGGTTGGATGTCAGGATTGCTTGTCATTATAATAAATCAATTAAATGATTGCTATTAATGATTATATAATGCAAGGAGAAAAAGGCATTTCTAATCCTGGGGCATATATGTCTAGGGATGGAGATGTTTCTGGTGTGGTAGCTGAAGACTCCCTCCTTTGCCACGATGGTGCCAATGCATTCTCCTTTACTCTATCTTCAAACACTAAAAGGGATTAGGATGTTTTGGCAACATTACAGGGTATTTAGGATGTTTGCTCAACTCCATTAAGAGCATAAAGATATTTGTGAATATCATAAAAAATAAGAATTTGGCCTAGGAAAAAATAATTCATGTCCTGCAAAAGTGTGATTTGTGATTGTGAGGCAAACATTGAGTGCTTTTTCTTTCTTTTTTTCACACTTTAAAGTTAATATTAGGATACCATGGTTCATGTGAGTGTAACAATCATGTCCTGCCTGTGTAATCTTACATGTTACCAGCTAACTGTATTTGTAGCAGAGTCCAATGATTATCTATTATTTTTCATTTCATCTACTTCAGTTATAAGAGAGCCTACACACCAGCAAGTCCAGCAGAGCTCTTGCTCTGAGGTGATCCTTGAAGCACTGATAGCTCATTGCATTGAGCTATCCATGCCAAAAAGGCTTGATGTCTCTGGAAATGAAGCCAGAGAACAGTCTGTATTATTTTCATATGAAAAAGGTTAATATTGAGCTTGTAGCAACTAAATCCCTGTAGTTTTCCTTAGAGACTTGAAAGCTTGGCTGAGTGAACTCTCAACAAAGTAAGGACTGTTTGGGTAATACCACTGATCATTTAGGTGCAAATTTTTCTTAAAAGTGGGATTTGAGGTAGATCAAGAAAAAGGAAGAAAGGAACAGAAGAGAACCACAGTCACCTGAACTAAGTGGTGTGTGCTAACTGCCTGTCATTCCTGCAAAGTTACATGGTATGATGGAGTGAGAAATAAGGACACGTTTTGGTTTAGTTGTGCAGTGGGAAATTATTTGTGACGAAGACTACATCTTGTATCAGTCAGGAAAAACTTTGCTGAGTAAACCTAAGGAAAACATCTTTCATTTAATTTTATATGAATATTCTACAAGAAATATCTCTAAAATAAACAACTGAGCTGATGGCTGCCAGCCAGTTACACCACCTCCATTGATCCGTCACTGCAAGCTTTCGTGATCACATAGGCTCATCTGCTATTAACATTTCTAACCTGAGGTGTTTCATATTAAGTGGTTTCCATAATAACAAAACAGTAATTGAAGTGATTTCTTAAGAGTCTAGATTAAAAAGAAAACAACACTGATAATTACAGTATTTGAAGTTAATTACTTGGGGCTTGCTTCCCTTCAAATGGCATATATTTTGTGCTCTCTATGTGCATGAATGGTGCAGCTTGTGGACTTAACAAAGCTAAACTCCTTCCTTCTGATTTATATTTTCAATTCACTGTCAGACTGTATAGAAAAAAAAGTCTGCTAGGTTAGAATAGAGCCAGAAGATAATGACTTAAATTAACAAGCAACCAAAAGCAAGAGGACAAAAATCCTGCCAGGTTCACAGAGCTGATCAAGAGACAGGATGAATGAACTTTAATTCCTTATATGCTTTTGACTCTTCATTGAGCTTGATGTTATAGTACATCCTGATGTACTAAGCAGAGTATATACAATATGAGAGGTATCTTTCTCTGCAAGTGGTGTGTATTAAAGGGAGAGATTGGGTCAAACTGCCTTTTGATCTTTCCATCAGCTCTTTGGGATAGTAGTGAACTTCCTTGGTTTTGATTACTTCAAATAAGTTGCTCTCAGTAAGGATCCTGAGATAGGAGCAGTGTGGTAAAAGTTGGAGGCAGTTGGCTGTGCTGCAGTGTAGCATTAATTACAGCTGTGGGAGAAATAAGGTTGAGTGGAAAATATAAACAAAGTCATGGATATGTTTCATATTGTATGCAGTTTGCATTACAGAATTCAGTGGGTATATGTAGCTTTACTCATGATCATGGCCTTATCTCTGTTCTAAAGCTTAGCTGTGGTACAGTTTTCGTGTACGTTTACTTGTGTTTCAATAACTTGGACAAGCAAGCTTAACAGGCAGTATTAATAGATTCTTCTCTTGGAGTTCATCATCAGCACGGCATTGACTCTGACTCGTCAGGGCTTTCTTTTCTGTTTTTACATTCCCTTTTGTATTTGCATATTCACACTATCTAGTCTTAGTAATTCACTGATGTATTAATTCTGCAGGTTGCTTTTGAACTCTTTGTAAGTAAGATTGTCCAGCAGGAAGAAGCAAAACTGAAGTCAGAGGCAGATTTCCATGTGAGACAGTCTACCTGGAGATCACCTGCACTCCCCTGGCAGGCTGCAGCTCTCTGTTCACATCAGGTGTTCTCTGTGGCAAAATGGCACTCTATTCAGGAAAGTCCTTTTAATCAGTCAGAGTAACTTAAGCACTCTTGCATCTGCAGTGCCAGGGCAACAGGTACCAGCAGGCTGTGTCCTGGTGCCTGGCCAGCTGTGTCAAAAGAGAAAGCACCAAACTTCTGTGATTTGTGCCCAGCCTGGCCTTCAAGCACTTCCCTGTTACCTAGGGGAAGATTGATCTGGCTGGGCTGTAAAATCCTGGACCTGCTATGCTTACTAAAGACCTTCACCCCAGGGGACTGTTGTTTCCAGCTAGTTGATAGATGGGAACATCAGGATTTTACTGCCTGATGTATTCACAGGACCTGGAAAGGTTATGACTTGCAGCCAATGAAATGATATTATCCAATTCTTAGTTTTATGTAGGTGATCAAATTTTAAAATAGGTACATTCAAGCAAGGGGCTACAGCAACGAAATGCCTTCTTGCTTGACAAATGTCTGTGGCTTTGAAATAGAATATCTGAATTTTGGTGACAAAGTGTGCTTTCTGTTCAGTTTTAATTCTTGCTTCTGACTAGCCAACTAACAGGAAAACTAAGCTCTTTTTTCCAGTCATCTAAAGATGTTCTGTTTGAAGTACAGGTGTAAACTTGGGGTGGTGTTTTTTTTGTTTACTGGGAGCTGTACATAAACAGTTACTATTGCAAGTCCCCTTTGCTAATGAACAGCAAAAGGGCAGATTAAGCAATTTGCAGAGTTGAGTTGAAATGGGAAGCAGAGAATATGGGAACTCGTTTCCCTGCAGATTAAGAATTTGCATATGGAAGTGAAATGGACCAGAACCATTGAACCCATATCATCAGGATTTGACTCTGCTTCACAGCTCCAGGGCTGGGTATGGCTGTGGGTGATCTGACTCTAACTACACTTACATAGGCATACATTAACAGTTTATCTCCTGAAGTCAATTGACTTGAACATAACACATCCAAATCACTGCTGAAGCAATGGACTCTGGCCCTGTGGGCTCTATACACCTCTAGAGGACTGTGTCCATTTTTGCAGGGACTTTCACCTCATATAACCCCACTGCCTTCACTAGGATCCCACTAATGTAATTCAGTGAAAAGCTGGCACCATGTTTCCCAAAGTTCAGTCTATGAACTTGAGTTTCTGGGTGAAGTGGATAAGCACATGCTCTAATTCCTTTTCTAAAAATTGCTTTTAATTCATCATGAAAACAGAAGACTTTGCTTTTCCCCACTGGTATTTATGATTTTCTAACCTTTTTATACAGGGATAGGAGTTTGTCTTGGTGTCACTCCTTAAAGAGTTTCCTTCCCTGCACTGGCATGCTCATTTTGCATCTTTTAAAAAATAACCAGATGTAATAGAACAACTGAAGAAGGATTTTTTGTTTTGGTGTTTTTTTTTTTTTTTTACACTAAAAGTACTACATTTGTTGATTTTTCAGAGTATTTGATGCTCACTTAGAAGATGAAAACTAGATCACTTCAGTTCTTATGGTGATCAAATACATTTGCCCTTCTGTGGTTCTACAACTAACAAAACAGTTCAGCTAAATATTTATTAGGCTGTTGTCATTAGAGTGATATTTTGAGTGATTCTCATCCACAAAAATGTGCTAATTCATAAGGCAGAACTACTGTTCCATAGCTTTGTATAAAAAAGCAAATACATTTATTTCAAGCAGCATAATATATTTGGAAGTAATTATTACAATGTCATAAACAAATGTGATTTAGCATCTGATTACTAACATGTTACTCTTCCCATAGATTAAATAAGGGTATTCCCAGCATAGTGGCTTTTATTTTTCTCTGATTTTCCTAGCTGAATGCAAAGTCCTAACAGATAGTACTTCAGCCTTTTGTATTGTGGGAAGCCAAATAATTTTTATCTTTGTCTAACTCCAGTGATCTTTCACAACTGCTCTCCCTTTGTTGTCATTGCAGGTGCAAAGTTGCACCTGCCTCTTTGCCTGACAAAGAGCGTGGGTGTTTAGTTTTGTTGGGGTTATTTACCTCACTAATTCCTGGACAAAATAAGGCAGAACAGAGCTTCAAAGGATCTGATTGCATTTTCCTGCAGCACATCTGCAGTGTGCAGTTTCTCTAAGGAACAGTTTTGCTCACACCTTGCTGATGGAAGGTGGTACCATCCACTGGGACTTTCTGGCTTGTTAATGATAGGGAGTCCTTACATTGCTGGAAGACAACAGAAATTTCAGCAGTCCCTTGTACAGGGCTGACTGCCTCTCAGCTTACACATTAAGCCTATTTGCCTAAGATGACTGGATTTCACATCTGAAAAACACAACCACACAATTTTTGGTGACTGCTCCCTGAAGCTTCCCAGGGGTTTGGACACTGGCAGAAATCCAGTCATAGACAAGGTTTTTCTGACTGGTTTAGGGAAGTGATATATTGCTGGACTCTCAGAATTTCATGTTTTGGCTATATGAGATTAGGTGCATATTTTCCAGTTACATATTTCATTTTTGAAACATTTCCATCATACTTGAAGTCCCACAAAATCAAAAGTTTGGAGACAAAGAAATGTTGCATTTTGTTTTTTCAACTCTAAGCTATGCACAGTCTGTATCTGTGTTCCTGGTTCAGTTACCTAGGAAACAGCTGTAGGATGGAATTTATTTATTCTGTCTGAATAAGTGTCTGTGATATATACATGAGGCTTATCCTGCTTGTACCTGTGGAAAAAAACAGTGAATTCTTTTATTATTATGGGTCTGATGCCAGGCTATTATTGGCACTATTTAAATGGTTAACAAAAATCTTCTGTAATTCCTGAAAGAGAGAGGTGAAAGAACTGTTCAAATATATTATGAAGCATTTATGGCGTTGGGTCGGAGAGGGAAGCTGTCTGCAGCAAACAGGAACTGGAGTCCAGCCCTTGCACAGAAGAGAGCAGCACACACCTGGAGCATGGTGTGAGCCAGGGCAAGGGCTGCCCACAGCTCACCAAATCCAGAGGTACAGAGAGGATCAGGCATGGTCAATCTCTTCATCCAAATCATGCCCCAGTAGCCAAGACACCGAGGTTGTGAACTTGGTCAGTCCTGTCTCTAGGGGACCCAGTAAAACACCAGCTATTGCAGGACAAAATCAGGCAGAAATCCATGTGCTCTCATAGCCTGACATTCACCTTTGTCTGTGCATCCTTGCCACCCCCTTTCATGCATAGTGTCATGCCAGGTGAAAAGCTGTTTCCAGAGTGTAGAACATTTTCTGATTCATTCTAGCTCCCAGCAGGAATCATTACTCTGGCTCCTTGCCTCCATCTGTTTCATTTATTGTTTTGACAAGAACACAGTGTGTTCCCAGAGTGGCTATCCCAGTATGCCCTGTGAACTTGGGATAGGAAGAGATCACCAGCCTGTTCCTTTCTCATCCTTCCTTGCTTCCCAAAGATCCCAGCCATGATAACCTCTACCCCTGGGAGACCAGCCTCACACAGCAGTACTCAAGGCAATGTGTCCGGTCTGACATATGCTGTAGGTTTCTTGTTTTATACTACCAGGAAAAGTTCAATGACAATTTTTTTAGCAGTCATTGAGGCCTTGTTGGTAGCCCAAAGAGGACTCTTCCAGCCCCTGTGGGTGACTCTGTTTGTAGCAGAAATGCCCATCTGTGGGCTTGGAACAAAGCTGCTAAGTGAGGTTTTTCACTTCTGTTTCCCATTGCAATTACTGTAGTTGGTACAAAGGCAGAACAAGTGTGTCTACTTTTAGTATCTGGTGTAGTAGTGGCTGCACTGGACACCAGCAATTTCTGAATCAGGGTAGTCTCAGTTTGATTTGGGACTGTGAGTCCCTGGGGCTGAAGCTACACTTGACAGCCTGGGCAGCCCTGCTGAGCCTGCACCCTCTAATCAGCTTGAGTGCTAGTCCTGTGGTGGAGGTCAGGCTTTTGGCTCCACTACTTTATCCAGCACGTTGACAAAAACATCTTATGTTTCAGTAGAGTTAGGTGGCATTGGGAACATTTGTGTGAATTGAAACATTTTCAAAATAATTTAGCAATTTTAAGAGTAAATCAGCCTTTGGTTACTATCCACTCTAAACACTCCTACAGGGTGCACCCCTATTCTAAGATGAGCACAGCTATGTTTTAGATTGGTGACTTTTATCTCTGTTTCATAAGCTGTGCTGTGATGCTGCTACTGCTAAGTGCAAAGAAGGCTGCTTGCTCTGCTCTGATTTATGCACCATGTAGTTCTGGTTTTAATAAGATTAAGCAAGAGGAAAGTAAAGGCAGAATGTGGCCATGCATTTTATTTACTGTGCATGTATCTTTATTGTGGTGTTTTAGTATTTCAGTCAAAGATCATAAAGTGCTTTACAAAGCTGGTAAAATCATGAGCCGTACATTGTGTGGTAAAACAGATTCCAGTAAAGAGAATTTTCCAGTGTCACACTGAGTCAAGAGCAGGAAGACACTCCAAGTTATTTTAACTCTACAATCCCTCCTTGAATTGGTATATTATTTATTATAATTAATAGGCTTTTCTTGATATTACATTAGCATAAAGCAATCTAAACCACTCCAAGAAATTATTTTTAAAATCAGAGGAAACTGTTAAACTCATACTATGAGAATGCAGGAAATTAAAACATGTAAGAGGTTTATGAATTTAACAGATGGCAGTCTCAGCTCTTGGTACATACGGTGCTTCAAGTTTTTGAGGATACTTATTTGAGAGAAATTCATTACACTACTGGTGTGAAGATTTCTTAAGAAAATCTTGGTTTTGCCTCTAGATGGCTCACCTGGAGCTGACAATGCAAAAATTTCATCCAAAAAGGAATTCCTACACTATATTCTCATGATATAATGGCTTGTTTTTCCAGCAGCAATGGAGAGTCAATCATGGAAATGTATTACATCTGTGTAGAAACATTCTGCTAAGTTGTTTTGGCTTTTGTATGAACAAGAATAACAGTTGGATTAGGGACAAGACAGATTTATGAGTAAAGTAACTTTCTATTAGTCATTATTGTGAGTCACATCTAAAATATCTACAAGGAGGGCTGTCTTTCTGGCTGTAATAAACGTTTTCCAGGTGCAGTCCTTGCTGTGGGGTAGGTGATGTGTTATGCTGCAATCACAGTGTTGTCTATCTATTGTATTTCTCCCCATGAATAAGAAATGGCATTTTTCTTGGGGCAGTAGGATACAGATTACTGTATGTTGTCCTAAAACTTCAAAGTATATAAAATAATAATG
Organism: Picathartes gymnocephalus; assembly: GCA_013390045.1. Lineage (NCBI taxonomy): Eukaryota > Metazoa > Chordata > Aves > Passeriformes > Picathartidae > Picathartes > Picathartes gymnocephalus. Next base: position 506,926 of record WEKY01007108.1, read on the forward strand.
GATAATCTGTGTTTAATCTAGAAGTAATTAAAAAATACAAATTAACTTGGGGAAGGAGTTATCAAGTTTTACTTTTCCAACTATGCAACGAAATTCATAGAGATTTGTAAAAGGTCAGATTAAAGTACATATCTTTTGTCCATAATAATTCATAAAGAAATGAAAAACGATGGCTAGTGGTTGAGATCACAGTGAAACCCACCCAGCTTTCATGAGCAGAATTCAGAAAGGTCTGTTTGCACATTGAAGCTCTCAGGTTTTGTGTGGTGTGAACTGCAGTGTTCAGGGGAGTCCCATCCCAGCCTGCAGATACTGCAAATTGAATTTAGAGTGCTCGGGGGATAAAAATCCACATACCCAACACAGAAGTTACCGTGCTGTTCTGGGGCTCCAATGTACCTCGCTGGAGTGTCAAATGACTTCCCCGATATTTTTCTTCTATATGCTGAGCATTTGAATTTTTTCCACAGGTTTCTTTGGGGTGGGATAAAAATCAGCAGGAGAACCACTTTTGTCACACCATCCTTCTGCCTGCAATGGAGACTAGGTTTATCTTTCATCTGCTGCACAGGAGCAGCCCCTGCTTTCCGACGGTGCCCCAGCCGCTCCCGCTTGCGCATTCCACCTTTGTTCTGCGGGAGGAACTCCCCTTGATGTGGATATGTATTCCACACACCAGGCGAGTGCAGAGCTGGGGATTGCAGCCCCTGTGCTGCAGCCTGAGGAGGAGGGCATTGCTCCACATCTTTCCCTGCATTTTAATCATCCTGAGAAAGTTGAAATCTCCATTTTTCTGACATGGAGAGAGTAAAGAAAGGAAGAAAAAAAGGGTCAGGTAATGAAGTGAGGATTAAACTAATTTGATTTTTTTTTTTTTTTTTTTAATAATTGTACTGTTTAGTCACACCACTGTCTGTGTGGTAGATTAAATGTTAAGATTGTAGTCTTAGATTGCAGAGATGAGACTGAGAAATCCACCAGACACTGTGTGAATAACTGGGACATACAAAGCTCATGACACATGCCCAGACTTATAGTAAACTGGGAACAGAATTGAAATGTCTTGTAAAGTCTCCTTCCTCTCTGGAGCATGATTTTTGGGGAAAATCTTCCTAATATGTAGTCAAAATTGGAAAAAAACCATGAGAACAACCTCACTGAAACCTTGCTAATTGTCAGACAAATTGCTTACTTATTGTAAGCTAATAATAAATAGATCATCTTAAACATTAGGTCTTGAAAGATGTTAAAAACAGTTTGTGTCTGAATAGCTATTGTGTACTTTGATAAATGTGTGTCTTTAGAAACTGCACAAGTTTCTCAGGGCAGTGTACATGTGTGTGCCTGTGTTGTGCCTCCTGGTCACAAGCCTTTTTCCATATATGCAGAAATCTTACTACCTTTTCTCAGACCCTGGACAGCCAAGTTCCTTTACTCTTTGGTATTCACCTCAAAAAAAACTTAACTGTCCTCTCTGACTCCACAAAAGGATGTTACATGCATTGCCCCCCTGCACATGTCACTCCCCAGTTCACAATGTTAAGATATTAAGGTTTTGTGCCTCCTAAATGAGATACTGAGAAACACCACACGAAAGCGATTCTGCACTTGTGGGTCTTTTCTGGTGGCAACTCCAATGAGATGTGAACTGCAGAGCCAACTTCTGTGGTCTTTTCTGTGTGCCCAGCTCTGTAAGTTACAGTAAGACTTAAGTATGCTCCAGCTGGAAGGACAACGTGTTTAGGAGAGGCCATTATTAGAAGAAATTCTACCTCTTCCCCCATTCCCCCAGCACACATCAAGCCTGAAATCAACCCAACCCTAATGCTCTGTGAAGAATTTGTCACAGTTCAGCACAATGAGCAAGCCCAGAGCTACATTAACACAGAAACCAAGTATGTGCTGCTGGGTGATTGTGTGGAAAGGAGGGTCCCTTTAGGTCAAGGGCAAGGGCAACAGCTGAGCAGAGATGTGGCTGCCTGCACTGTCACTACTGTGCCTTTTGTTATGTACATAAAACTTTGGTTTCCAGGGGTTTGTAGGCACAAAAGTCCCCCTGACACCCAAACAAATAATCAGAAATAAAAAACTTGTGGAGCTGTTGATAATAAAGCCAGAGAATGGCCATTCATAGAAATATGCACTACATCACTCCTCCTGACTGCGTGGTGATTCATCACCATTTCCCTTCTCTTGCCTTTTATTCTTTCGATTATTTTTGCTCAGGGATCCGTTAAACTCTTTCCACATAATTGTAGATATGTTTTTGTTTGAAATGCTAGATCTTGGAAAAAAGCCCCTTTCAATAGGAGTATTTCCTATAAGTAGGTCACTGCAGTAAAGGGTTTAGATGTACAGCCTTTGCTTACAAGATACTTTGCTTTCTAAAGCCCTTAATGCAGCTTTACAAAAAAAAGGAAGGGGGGGAAAAAAGATACCCATTTGTTGACCTTTGTCTGGTGCTGGGTAAAGTGTCTTTCTGACCAGTGCAAGAGAGACATTAAACCAGTGATGTACGGAACTATATTTATACTCTGAATAAATAGACTAAAGATATCCCTTCAAACAGGGAAAGCTATAATTTTAAATTGTAGCACTTCTAAAGAGCTTTCACTGGTATCAGACACTCCCAGGCTCCAAGCCTTACAGCGCTGCATTTTAATCAAATAACTGTGAAACCATTGCCACAAAATTGTAACCAAAATGTTTGTGTAATGTTATGTAGCTACGGAAACAAACTTGGGCTTCTAGAGTTACCTTATTAACTGGTTCATAGCAATGGGCCTGTTGCGGGGTTTTGGTAGAGTTATCTGTAAGGCTGTGAGATTTCCCCCCTTGCCCTAAAGACAAGTAAACCCCATGTTCAAGAAAGGGCAGGTGTGAAGTGATACTGGAGCTGGGACTGGTAAATCAAAGGTTCTTTTATGCACGCAAATACCACATGATGTTTGTAATGGTATTTCTTAATCATTTTATTATATAACCTTTCTTTTCAGACCTACTTCATTTCAATTTTAGCTAGCTGGGGGGTAGGCAAGATATGATCTTTTGGTCGCTATGTATTGTGCATCTCAGAAAGCATGACATGGAAGTTACTAGATTTTTTTTTTTTATATAGGTTATGCTTATTTACAGAAGCTTTGTTGTGTTCTTCCCTACTAAGCTCCATTTAGGGTTTGTCAGGAGCTTCTGGTATCTAAGAGTGCTTGAGGATCAGGAGGTTCCTCCACCTCCTCAAATTTTTGGTGACAAAACACCAAAAATATTTGTGCAGGGCGCACTGTCTTGCTTTGCAGTCTCCCTAAAACAGGAAAGTTTAGTACAGACTATTCATTTTCTCCATGGAAAAAGTGAATATTAGATGGGATATTAATTTTCTGCTGGGGATAACACAGGGCTATATTTCAGGTGAAAGCTACTTTTTATGTACCAATAAGCAGGTTTTTTTAACAGAAATATTTCAGAGATGGCTGTCTTGTGATTATGGAGTCTAAAATTCAGTTTTTCAAGCTTTCTCTGCTTGCCTTTTCAAATGTCTAATCTGTGATTCTCATAATGAATCCAGGATTTTAGACACTGAAGAGAACATGAAATACTGTCAGGTTTATGATAACATAACAAGAGCTGCCAGTGCTGCTTAAGCCTGCATTTTGTTAGCTTTCCTATGAACACAAATTATGGGATATTCCTAAGGTGTTCCTGGAAAGTACAACTGTGCCAGGAGAATGCAGTAGTAATATTCAGACATGTTGCTCATTTCAAAATTTGTCATTAATCTCAATAAATAAAGCATGTAGGGCTTGGTTTTTTTGAAGATGTGAACACCTGAATTGCCACTGACTTTAGGCACAGTTTTGATGATTGGTGCTTCTAAAAACCATGCTCAAATCAGTTTTTTGTAACAAGAGCATCAGAATAACTGTACTGAACCAGAAAAAAAGTCTCTCTAGCCCGTTTTCTATTTGTGACAGTGGTGAATAACTACACTAAGAGCAAGGTAGGCACGCTTCTGATGCATTCTGCCAGCCTCCATAAACAGACTGGGAACTTTGTGAGCCACAGCAACACCAGTGTATTTTATTAGCCTATGGTGGATTATTCTCACACTGGAATCCTTGTGAACTTCACTTATGTTGTATTGCACATTGTGTGAAGAACCTGCTTTGGTGTTTTGACCAGGCCAAGATATGACCTCTCTCTATCACAGAAGGCATGTCAAGGTTCATGGATTTCTCTAATTCTCCTGGAGCATTATAATAAAGACTATTTGAGCAGATACTAATTTTTCACACAGGGGTTGGGTTTACTTTGGACCAGCAGATTATTAGAGTTGTGATATCTGTATGCTTTTTAATATCACATCTGTATCTTTAGTAGCCATGCTTATCTCCCTTCCCATGTATCTGTTCTCTATCCAGAAATGCTTATTAGGTGCAAGCACAGCATTTACCAAGAAAGAAGGGAATTACCTGCCAAATCCTGTAAGAGAGAACCAAATGCAATCCTTTCTTTAACTTACCCACCCCATGTATTCTGGAGGTAGATACCTTAAAGTAAAATTTGGGCATTTCTTACTTATAGAAGACTAAGTTGGTGCTGTCATCTGCTTCACAAATTAGAAAAACTCAAATTGGAGACAATCAGCAGCTACCTCTACCTAGAGATGTTTGAATATTTTTTGCCAGCTTTTCTGATAAGCTTCTTCAGCAGTATTCCTGGTGAAATATCCACCATAAATGCATCCTTTTGGCCATATTCACCCAACTCTACCAAGATATGAAAATCTTTAGCAGACAGCTGATTACAAAATAAGTGCCAGGACACATTCTTAAGAACTCCCATTTCTGAGCAGTTTTAGTCTCTAAGGGAGCCACCCTTAAATGGCATTCTCCACTATGCCTGGCCTAATAGCAAATCTTGCCTGGAGCTCACAAGGATCTTGGGCAGGAGAAGCTTCCTGTGCTCCTGCAGATGAGCTGCCCTTCTGCCATTCCCTTGGGGAAGAGTGACAGCAAGCTGTCACAGTTCACAGCATGAAACAGTATCCTGAAATGGGCTTGGATGGCTGTACTGGGGCAGGCATGCTGCCCAGAACAGAGCATGTCTCTCTGAAAATTAGTGTTGCTCATAGGTGATGGAAGGATGACATCTCCCAGTCCTGTGCCCTCAGCTGTCTTTGGCCTTAGGCCTTCTTCTCTTGACAGCTTTCACTTAAGTCAATGACAGGCTGGAATCATCTAGCATTGTGGGTGTGGGTAGACTGGGACACTCAGATGAAGCACAGATCATCCTTCAAAGTCAGGGATATCATCTGCAGTAGCCATGGCTCCTTGGTGTCAAAATCTACCTTTTGCTTACACTTGGCAAGAAAAAGCACAGTTAATCCTATTGATTAAAAGTAAGACTTCTTATAATCAAAACATCATTAACAGGCTGTGAGCCTAGTGCTGCTGTAACCTTCTACATCCCCAACCCTATGCAAGTTAAAGCAAGTCCTCCTGAACTGGCTGTAAAAGTGAGCAGAGCCTGTAGGATGTAGGCTGAAGACCAGGGCCCTGGAATTCCCAGATTGTAATGCAGCAGTTGATGTAAGGTTTCAAAATTGTTTTTCAATGACTGAAGAGACTCATTTCTGTGAGTAGTTTGAGTTCCAGATTTCATAGTGCTTGTGAATGTAAGGGAGGGGTCTGAGTATTTAACCAATCCCTGGTAGCATTTACAAAAAGTAAGGGTTTGTAATGTGGACTGATGATATTATCTAATGTAATCACTCTGGGCCAATTGATCGTCTTGTTCAGTGTTCCTTTGTTATTTGTTCATAGAGGCTGGATTTATTTATTGGGAGGCAAGAGAAATTGTTGTTTGCAATGAAGGCTTGATTACTTACGACTAGAAACTAGGATTGTCATGGATTTGCATGCCAAAGATGCAAATTTTCAGCTTCTCCTTTGTTCTTCTGCAATAGGATTGTTGTTTCTTTTTGAAACTACCAAGTTACCTAAATTATTACTTTCCCTTTACCCATGAAACATTGTGTTCCCATCTTCCACACTGTGATTATCTCTTTTGGAAGACTCGAATGAAGAAAAATCTTCCAGATGACTTTACTTGTAGATACATTTCTGCTCTAGGCTTTAGGAAACATCCTGCAGCTATTCTCTAAGGCTGATATATTTTTAGTATAACATGCTGTTTTCAGCAGCCACCACCACCAGGCAGTGCACCAGGCAGCAAACTGTAATTACTCAGTCTGTGAATCCTGCATACGAGGCAGACACTGTGAAGACCCTGGCATTTCTTGTACTGCACAGGATCCGAATGCAAAGTGTGAACAGAGAAATGTCACCAGAGAAGTTGTCTACTGTCTCAGCTATCTACATAGGTTACATGAGATTATTTGAATTCTTTTGTCAATTTATGTACCCATGCTGCCTCCTTTGGAGTGAAATGTTAATCTTGGTTAGGATTCTTAGCTTCAACTTACAGAGGGTTATGTTCTTAAAATCTGGAGAACACATTGAATGTTTGGTTACACAGTTATTGATTCATCAGTAAACCTTACACAAGGGAGCAGCCCTGACAGTCAGTGTCAGTGATTCAGCCCAAGAGACTGGAGTGGGGAAACCTTCTTAGTCTCTTCTGGATGAGCTACAACACCATGTAGTATTATCCATCAGCTGTGAGGACTTGTAGTAAACCTGAAGTTCATGGTTTATTAAAGACTGCCAAAGAAAATGCCTGAAGTGCTATTTATTTGCCATAAATTATTTCAAGCACTATTACTAGTGCTGTAGTATTAATGTTCCATGTGATATTTTTATATTAATATTATGTTTATTTCTAGTTGCTTGATAGAAGCAATGCACTCAAAAATTCTCAAACTTACAAATGTAGCTTTTATTTAAGGAATCTATTTAATTAATTAAATTCTTTGCTATAAATGTATGTAAGTATGACTTAGACATCTGTAAATGGCTGACAAGGAAGCAAAGTCTGCTACTGAAATAAAATTTTTTAATGCAACAGTCTGCAACAATTTTTTTCAGCACTTATTCTTCTTCATCAGGCCTCTGTGAAAATGACACAAAATACCTGGGGAGAAATTCCCAGTTCTAGTGATTTCGCAGGGAAAAAAAAAAAAGTATAAAACATCAGAAGAACACTGAATTATTTATTAGAAACAAAACTGAATTTTCCATTCTGCAATTTTCAGCAAATATAAGATAGCAAATGGTATCATTCTTTAAAAAAAATGAAAAGCAGATGTGTATTAACCACTTTTTTCTTTCAATATTGATGTCTGCCTTAGGCACAGATCCTCTAAACACTTCCTGTGATTTTAACTTCAAGCATAAAGCCGGTCACAAAATCTTTTTAATGGGATTATTCTCATGCTTACAGTTAGGAACACAAATATGTTTCCAGGCCCATGTGTCTTCTGAAAAAGACAATTCCAGGCCTTCAATCAAGACTATATTTCCTCTTGTATGGCTGAGGCAATTAATGCTAGATTGCTCTTCTGGGGAAACCGTATATAGAGTTATTTGCAATATCATTCAAATTATAGGTCTTATTTTGCTTGTTTTCTTGTCCTTCATGAATATTACCATATGATGAGTGTTGCACAGGAGTGTCAGTTATATAATGGCATGGCCATAAAAATTAGCTTTGTTTGTCTGTAGCTGTGTGCTGCACAAAAAGCACATCTCGTTTGTGCCAAAGGAATTGGTAACTTAGGCATTGTCCAAAAGCAATTCTAAATACTATTTTTTCAGTTTGTGCCAATCAGGTGGTTAATAGAATGAGAGCTGTAAAACAGTACAAAATGCCATTTTCCAGTGAGAAATACTTAGAAAGTCCCTTGGTTATGACTGCTTTGAGGCTACTTCTGAGAGTGTGTGGAACACAGGGAAATTAAAGAGATGGAATTGAAAAGGGAGGCTTTAGTTCTCACTTGAGAACTGGCACTCAGTTTGGGAGTTGCTCTATATTGACATTTCAATCTAGAGACCCCAAAGCCCAGGTTTAAGACCCACATGGTGCCATCGTGCAGGATGAAGTTCTTAGCAGAACATTTCAGCAGTTCCTGAGTTTCTGCAGTGTGTAGTGTCTTCCAAAACAATTTATGCTTCTGAAGGGCAAAAAATAGAGATTCCTAGAAGCTGATGTTTTACACTATCTTGCAAAAATTGTAAAGTTACAGGCTGACAGTGATACAAGAAGATGATACCAATGTGGTCTAAAAAATATTTTTGTCAATCACAGCTTGTTTCAAGAAATCACCATAAAAAGGGGAAAGCTGAAGTCACCACTGATTTTTACTGGAAAGCATTGTCCTGGTAACCTGCGCTTGAAAGGCAGTCTAACACAAATTTTCCCTAGTCTCTTTGCCTATGTTTCTTCCTTCTGGCTGTGGAAGGCAGGTCCCTGCCTGGCATCCTGCATCCTGATGCTGCTGGAGTTGCCTGTGCTCCCATGTTCACTGTGGGGATCCCAGCAGTCAGGCATGGAGCCTGCTCCCTGTGGAGAGGAGGGAACCTGAAGGGCTCTTTGGTGATGGTTTCTGCATATTTTGATGATACTCCTTACTTTTTGTCCTTCTTTACCTTTTTCTTATATGGCTGCTTTAAACATGTGAGAAAATGCATTCCTTGGAAAAAAATTCTAGAGGCTTGAGAGAGTTTTCATTATTTTGTAGCTAAAATAGAAGAACTTCCTTATCTCTTACCGATCTAAAGTATTGAAAGGTCTCAAATATTTTACTTTGAGCCATAGCAATACCAATGGTAGGTCCTATTTGTCAGCTCGTTGATTAAATGTATAAGAATAATAGCTGGATCACTTTTTGCCATTTATCACATAACATTTGGTTTTTATCACATATAACTTACCTTCTCTGAAAAAAAAAAAATTCTTTAAGAACTACCACTGGACAAACCCCATTATTTTGGAATTCAGATAAGTGTATGTATATTGTTATAGTGGGTTGACCATGTCTGGATGCCAGACACCCACCAAAGCTACTCTATCACTGCCTGTCTCAGCTGGAGAGGGGAGAGAAAATATGACAAAGGTTCACGAGTGGACCACAAAAGACCACTCACCAAATACTATCAAGGAAAAAACAGATTAGAACTGGGGCTGTTGACTGAATTTATTACTAACAAAATCAGGGCAGGAGAATGAGTAGTAAAATAAATCTTAAAACTGCCTTCCTCCCACCCGTACTTCCTGAGTTCTACCTACTCCCCCAGTAGCACAGGGAATGGGGGTTATGGTCTGTTCATTGCCCTTTGTTCCTTCTGCTGCTCAGGGAGGAGAGTTTCTGCTCCAGCATGGGGTCCCTCCCACAGGAGATAGTTCTCCACGAACTTTTCCAGTATCAGCCTGTGCCATCGGCAACAGTTCTCCACAAACTGCNTTTTCCAGTATCAGTCTGTGCCATGGGCAACAGTTCTCCACAAACTGCTCCACTGTGGGTCACTCTTCCACAGGGTCCAGTCCTTCAGGCACAGCCTACTCCAGCCTAGGTCCTTCACAGAAATTCCTACCAGGTAACCTGCCCCAGTGTGGGCCCTCTCCCCATGGCTCTGCAGGCCCCTGCCAGGAGCCTGCACAAGCCTTTCATGGGTTCACAGCCTCCACTGTCATCCCCCTGCTCCAGCATGGGGCTCCTCCAGGGGCTGCAGGTGAATCTCTGCACCCCTGTGCCCTCTATAAGCTGCAGGGGCACAGCTGCCTCACCATGGGCTGCACCTCGGGCTGTAGGAGAATCTCTACTCCAGAGCCTGGAGCAGTTCCTGCGCCCTGCTTCTGCACTGACCTTGAGGTCTGCAGAGTTGTTCCTCTCACATATTATCACTCTGCTCTTCTCTGTCCACAATTGCATCTAATGTGTTATCACAGAGGTATTACCATCATTCCTGATTGGCTCGGCCTTGGCCAATGCCAGGTCCATTCTGGAGCTGCCTGGACTGGCTCTGCTGGATATGAGGGAAGCTTCCAGCAGCTTCTCACAGAAGCCACCCCTGTAGCCCCCCGCTCTGAAAACCTCACCATGCAAACCCAGTACGACTGTATCTCTCACTGGGACTTAACACAGTGCACGTAGAGCAGTATTTCATAGGCTGTGATGGGAATGGTCAGTTTAAGAAAGGAAAGAGAACCTCAGACTGCCTGGTTATTTCTCTTTCCTCTTCATGAAGGTTTCTATTTAAGCACTGCATTTCTTTCTTTTTGTATTTCTTCTAAATGCTTCTCCAAATCAGAAGTTTCATTACTCTGATATATGAGGTTTTCCACCTGAGGAAGGTTTTTCCTCTTCCAGTCTGCTTTTTATGTGGTTGTTTTTTACTGAGACCTACACAATGACTTAATCAATACAAAGTACCCTCTAGGCTATGAAAGACCACATGAAAGTGCAGCATCATTAAACTGAATTACAGACAAGCACTTAAGGAGACAAATAAGTATTTGTTACTATAAAGCTTCACTTTTTTATAGCTATGATGATTGAAAATGTTTACAAGCATGCATGGCACAGTGGTGGCAGAGGGGGAAGGCTGAGGGAAGTGCTCTTTCTGAATGGCAGCAAACTTCTACTGTATATTGGAAAATGGTTGGGAGCTGAAAACCAGAGCTCTCCTCCTGGTGTGTCTGGAGAGCCAGTGAGACAGAGCCAGCTTGCTGTGCTCTCCTGACAAGCAGCTCAAGCCTGGGGCCAAGGGAGGAAGGAAGCACTCAAACACTGAGCAAGAGATGCAGCCAGCTCTCCTTTGGTGTGAAAATGTCAGGGTAAACTCAGATGAGAAAATGAAATGTTGGTCACCAATGAGAAGTGCACAGGTCCCCAGGGACACCTTACAGACAGATAAAAAATTTCACTTTAAATACTTAAGTACCTCCTTCTGTTTTCTCTATTTGTGCTAAAGATCTCTTACTTAGCAATTGAATATTAATAGCTATGATGATTTCTACTGAAGTAATCTGGAAAAGTTATCAACCCTTATGTAAAAAGTTGCTTGTCTGATTTCCAACATCCTTCTAATCAAGTTTTTCTTTCCTGTTACTTTAAAAAAAAAAAAAAAAAGAAAAAAAAGAGAAATCATGCAGTTCATCTGAAATTTCCATGACAGATCATGCATGTATCAACCTTCCTCATCTGTCTGTCTTTCTGCCAGGACTGTATATGAACACTTTCCTTATAAAATTATAAGGAGGAGCAAAACTAAAATCCCTGCTTCAGCTGATGTAGACTTTGGCATGTCCCTTTATGGGAGACCAGCCTTCTTCTGTGATAGGATCACATATTTAATCTTAATAGCTTGCAGCTGCCATAATTATTTAGAACAACAAAATACTGAGTAACTTTCAGGATAACCTTAAGCAAAACACATAACTTTTCTATGAACTAGAATCTTCTTTCATCTTTAAGGCTGTATAGCTGAAGGAGAAAGATGTCTTCATAAAAAAGAAAAGTCACCTAAGAACAAAAAGTGTTTATTCTAACCCTCTTCTCCTCTGCAAAAAATACACGGGCAATGGTGCATATCTGTGCTGAGCACACACTTGAATTCCTCATGCAAAGAGATCAAATGCCTAATTGTAAAAGGATCAAGGATGTGTCAGTTTTGCTAACTGCTCATAAACCACTCCATCCTGTTTGTGCAGAGAAAGCAGTCCCACGTTAGGACTGTGTATCTGCATCGCTTTTGAAGTTATACAAGCAGATCCTTAATGGGAACTGAATGGCTAGGTAAGATTTTTGGGTGAGTTTTTAAAAGCTGTTTAGCATTGGCTTAACTTTGCTTCATTTGACAGAAATTCAAGAATTTATTATTGACTTACAGGAGACCAAATTAGACTTGTGATGAATGCTTTGGCAAACACTTTTTCTTGGTCATCACTCACATTCAAACTGCAATCCAAAACCAACTAGTAGCCTCAAGTGTGTTGAAAGCTGTAGCTATACATATGGGGTTGAACCCTACTCCTCTGTTGATTAAACTGCATCGTGATTAGCTACACATTTTCTTTTTTCAGCAATTAATGGCCCTACACCACATTTCCAGTTCCTTTCATGCTCCCTTCCTGGTGTAGCAGCAATCCACTGGTATGAAGTCTGGGCAAACCTACAAAATTGTGGATTCATTGGGGAAGGAGTAGTAGAACTAAAGGGGTTTTATCCCCTCATTAGCACTGGCTTAATACCTACTCCTGGGAAAAACCCTCTAAACATTTATCTACTCCCAGCCTAGAACTAGAGCCTAGTCAGGGAGCGTGCAGGAGATGTCTCAGTTGCAGAAGACTTACAGTTTCCAAAAAGCTGCTGCCTGCATAGCTGTCTGTGCTCTGGATCTTGCAGGCCCAGTCTAAATGACTATAAAGCTCTGGTCATACTTGAATGCTTTTTTACATGCACAGCCATATACTTTAGAAGACATACTTAAATGCTTTTTTTATTATGAAGAATGTGATATAAATAACTGTAGCTGTTGTACTGCTGGTATTTAACCAACAGGGAGGAGAAGCAATCTGTGTTGGTCTCCCATGACACAAGAGGTGGCCCATAACACAAACTGTTAAGATACAATCCTTGCTGTGAAAATGTTTGAGTGCTCTCTGACTAGAGAGTGCAGCACAAGAAGGAATGAAATAGACTTTGCATTTAAATGCAGTCACAATTGTCATTACCTATCAGCCTCACATTTATGGTATCTGTCTTTTTTCGGCTAAAGTTGTAAAAGTGAGCCAGTTTAACAATATGATCTGAAGAATCTACAATATATTAGAGCTGTCGACATTGGTAAATATCAGAATTAGAATGAAATAACTTGGTTTCCTTAAATCAGGAAGACAGGGAGGCCCCAAGAGGGTTCTGTTATTAAAAAAAAAAAATCTTTTTTTATATCTGAACTTTGATTTTCTATTCTGTTTCTGCCACTTTGAAATCGGCAAGGCATGGTGAGAAAGGGGATAGGACAGGTCCCATTCAAGTAGGCACTCTGTCGGTCAATGGAAACTGGATTTTGTGTCAAGGTCATCGGAAAGGTCAATGACCTAACTTGTTTTCCTGCTCTCAGCAAAGTGCTTCATATGCTCCAGAAGAGGAGAGAGAAAGGCTCAGATCTTATGTGTAATGCCCTAACACTGTGAATGAAGTGCTCCGTGTCATCCACCAAAGCCTTGTGCAGAAAGCCTTGCCTTTCCTACAGCTATGAATATGACATGCCCTCAGATCTTGCAGCCATTCCCATTAATCCCTCACAAGCAGCCAGCTGCCCACACTGCTGCTTGGACATCTGTTACTGATATCCAGCCACATTTGTGCTCCTTCCTTCACCAGTACCCATTGTGTATGGCCAGGAAGGATTAGTGGGGCTCACTTACATGTGAGAAATTCCTTTAAGGAGCTGGGATAAAATCAAAAAGCAGCAGATCAAAGCTATCAAACACTGATTTTGCAGTGAGGATCTATTACTGATTCACACTCTAAATACCACTCCGACCTAGGCATGGGCTGCCGCTCAGCTCCCATGGGGAAAGAGTTGACACTGCCCTGCAATACAGCTGCAGCACCAGCCTGGGTCATGCTCTGCCAGGTGATACTGGTGGGGACATAGGACAAAACACAGGAATGTATGTGTCACAGTGCCACAGGCACCATGTGGTTCAAATAATCTGAGTCTCACAAGAGCCCCATCTCATTGCTGGCATGGCAGGTGAGGGTCAGAGCTTTGCCAGATGCTGGGCCAAGGAGGGATTTTGCCAAAAGCCCCGTGAGGGGCTGGATCTTCCTCTGGGGTTACCAGCAAGCTGCTTGTCTGGAGTGCTGGGGAAGGAAAGAAAGGGCCACTGTGATGCATGGTGCAGCCTGGGACCTCTGATGAGAAAATGCTGCTCAGAGGGAGCCTTTGGGAAGTACCAGAGAACCACCTCCCGCTTGCCCGCATTTCCCTATCTAAATCTCCATGAGATTTCCATCTTTGCACCCATCTAAGAGGCAGAAGGCACTGGGAGGTGATGGTTGCCCTTATGGTTGACCCTATGCTCAACTGCCCTTGCTGGGTCAGACATGGACCCCCATACTCTTAACACTAATGTTTGGGTCTACTCAGGGGAAGCAAGGCCTGCTGAGGGGACTGGCAGGTCTTGGACAGCAGCTTCAGCCCCAGTATTGGGAACTCCCCAACCTGCAGAGACAAACCCTGTGATGGAAATCCCTCAATTCTAAAGCAGTTTTCTAGTGTTTAGACTGAGGAAGAGAGGGAACACCCTGAGGATCTCCTAAAGTTCTTTGGAATTTGTACAGGTGCCTCCTGGAAATCTAACCTGATGTAAACAAAAGTGGCTCTAATTCAGTTCTTCTTCAGATTTAAGATCAGTTGTACACACCAGCAAAAGGAAAGCTTAGTACTGTCATCCCATCTAATATTCAGGCACCAGGGTTAACCCTCGCTGCATTGACTTCTTACATTCCCATGCTTGAATAGCATTAGAGTGAGGTAAAAAGTAAGAAAATGCTGAAATCCTCCAGTATTCAAGTTGTAGGCAACATTTATGCTTGCCTGATATGGGGTCATTGCTTTCCTAAGATATTCTCACACATGAAAGAACCCAAATCCTGAGTCCATATACCCACTGAAATGCACAAGGGTGGGAGAATGGTAGATTATATCAACCGTAAAACCCCTTTTCTGTGCTTTAGAGCAGATTCTGGCAACTTTGTAGCATTGGTCAGCCATGCTGTGATTTTCCTTCCCAATTCAAGGACTGAATCTGCCAGTAGAAAGCCATTTGGAGCTAGGAGAGACTCACTGCTGCATGAGGAGGGAGTTGTACCTGGTTGATAGCACTGAAGCTTCTGGGGTACTGTTCTACCATCAGTCCTGGAAGCCTGTAAGTCAGTAAGGCTGAGGAGGGCTGGGTGTCTTCAGGAATAGCCCACGCTGGGGAAGGCTCCCCCTGCTCTGCTTACCAGGCAGGAGACCCTTGGCAGTGTTGCTCAGTAGCTGTGGAGAACAAGGCCTGGAGTGTCCCGAGGGAGGGAAGAGCCCCTTCCACCACGGAGAGGATCACAGACCTG
Source organism: Picathartes gymnocephalus (assembly GCA_013390045.1). NCBI lineage: Eukaryota > Metazoa > Chordata > Aves > Passeriformes > Picathartidae > Picathartes > Picathartes gymnocephalus. The sequence continues at coordinate 522,011 of WEKY01007108.1, forward strand.
GAAAGAGAAGCTAGCAGTTCAAGGCAGGTCTTTGGCAATTCCGGCTAATTAGAAACATGGTGTATTGACTTTGCTGTTAGACACCCCAGCTTTTGCTATTTGAGAGACATGCTTTTCTCTAGTATCTGTATTGCTCACAGTCTGTTTCTCAAATCTGAGGTTGTTTGCCATCTGTGAGGTTATGTATTTATGTAGATAGATTAAATAGCTCTCTGACACACTGCTTCCATTTCTATTGTGCTAGTTTATAAATTTACATGGTTACAACATTCTCTAATTCAGTGTTAAGAATAACATCTTTAGACACAGACGTTGGTAAGATTAACTCCCGCCTCTCCCAGTATGGCAAGCAACTATTAGTAGCATTAGTATTCTATTAGCAAACATTTCACAGAGAATGAAATTCACTTAAATTAGAGCTGGTTGGAAAAGGTAATACATGCATTAAATATTAATATAGTTTCCTCATGAAAATATTCAGAGGACACATCAGAACTGTCATTTTGCTTTCTTTTCTGTTTGTGGAATATCTGTGATCATAATTTTCTTCCATTCATTCTTCATTTAATGAATTGATTATGAATATTTGAAAGTCAAGCTGTGCTGTTGTTATTCATCAGAGAAGTCACACAGTACTTTTTACATATTCAAGCATTTATGAAGCAGTTCCTCACATATGCTGGATAAAATCTTGTTTCTACCAATTCTCTGTGATACAGCTTTGAAACTCCTGTTTTATAAACAGTTGAACATAAATGACTTCTCAAAGTATCAACAATTGTGCATATGGGGGTCAGTAGCACAGGTTCTACCAGATGCAAATGTCCATGTGCAGAACCAACCCAATGAAATAGTAAAACAGTAATAGAAATGCATATCTTCCCAAGTGGCTGCTTGTGTTTAAAAGTTGAATGATATTGCATTTTTTAGCAAATCTAGGGAGACGTTTATCTCCAGCTGTAGCACCTCCAAAGGCTTATTCATTGCATCCTCTCTTAGACATCTCTGGATATATGTCTCTCATTGCAGTGAGTAGGGAGGCAGTACAGATATCCAGTTTAGACATGCCATTTTTGGATAGCTTATGCCGAGTGAAATGAATGTAGCTGAACAGCGAAAGTCTCAGATGTTGCACTAGTTGGTTATTGCATCTCTTGCAACCCAAAAATTAAGCTAGTTATGAAAATAATGGATACAACTGTGGATACAGTTGTCAGCATTTGTTGCTCTCTTTGGAGTTTTTTGTGCTAAATTGGAGCTCTTAGGGAGTTGATTTGTTTGCTTGTTTATTAAGTGAGGTTTTCAGGTTCAAATAAAGTCATTTCTGAATCCTCTCTAATTTAATTCTTTGTGGTACTAAGCATTGCTTATGGCACTTGTTTAGACTATTTCAGTGTCATTACCTGTAAGTATTGGAATGACTTGCAAAATTTGAGGCTGTGGAAAAAATATTGTGTTGCTTTTTTGCCTTTAAAAAAATCTGAACTTGATAAATATTCAAACTGAGCAACAGGGCTTCTGACCTGACTAAGCAACTCCAAATTCAAGATATTTTAAAGTCTCATAGAGCCTCTCATGAATTGTAGAAGGAGTAGTGAATAACATTTAATCAATGCTCAAAGAGATATAATGAGAAAGAAGTTCTACACCATCTTAGACTATTATTGCATGCGGTTTTCAAGCACTAATATCTTCAGGAGCACTTGAAATATTCATGTGTTTAGGCAATTGATAATTCTTGAGTGCGTCCCAAAATAACATTGGATTTTTCATTTAAGGCTTTTCAAAGCAGCACAGAGTACTCGCTCCCACAACATCCAACATCTGCAAGGCAATTTAGGCTAATAACCCAAAACTGGAGGCACTGCTAGCCAATATTAAAAATGTAGATCTTAGCTGCATTGCAAGGAATCAAATGAATTGTACACAGTGCACACTAAGATGCCAAGCACTGATCTTTTTTTTTTTGGAACAGATGTAACCTCATGCTGTTGAATCTTCATATTCAAATAGACACATGAGAAATGCATAGCATCTAGCACATTCCTTCAGAGCACTAACTCCAAGGGCGACTTAAAATAACTAGCATTATTTTTCTGTTAACAAAAATAAATTCATATTGCATATCTTCATCTATCTCTCAGTAGGGTACAACAAGTTTTTAGGACCTCCCTGTTTGTTTCCTCTGAGGAATATGCAGTAAACGCTTTCCTTTGCAATGTCGGCAATTGCAAGGACTGTTCACCTGCAGATCAGGATTTTCCCATGCTGTACAAACAAGGCACAAGGACACTGTCTCAATGGGTTGAAGCAGATAGGCATCATGCCTGAGCTGCACAATACTGTTCTTTTTAATGCACATTTCATTTTCTGTACAGCATTAGAATCTACAACTTGGCTTTAATAGTAACACAGAGCTGAAAATGTGACAAGGACTTTACAGACATTAGCAAGAGACATCCTGGCTCCCAAAGGGTTTGCGGCTTCTCTAGCTGATATAGAGGCTTCAGGATAAGCACTGAAAGAAAGGCAGTCAGTCTGTGTTCTGTCCTATTCTGTTTTGTAGAACTCTGCATTCTGATTAATTCTTTGTTTTTAAATTGGGAAATTCTAGCAACAATCATTGCAACTTTCTTCACTAATTTTCATGTCTAGTTTTAAAGGGAAGCCAATACTGAAATGCTGGCCAACTGGTGAACTAGCTGATGATAGCTCCTCCAGAAATAATGATTTCATGAGGTGCAGAAACAGCATGCAAGCTCTTTTCAGAAAAAAGGGACCTTCTTACAGTTTTTTCATTTAAAAAAATATCTGGCTTTCAGCATTATACAGCCAAACTGTAGCTATTAATCTGACAAATTCTGATCTCTATTTATTGCAAGGCTAGGAGAGACATTGGCTTTTGCAAAATTTATCAGCTATTCACAAGTGTTAGTGTTTGCAAAGTTCCTGGGTTGGGCTATGCATCTGCAAGGCTATTTGGAGAGAGAGAAAGGCAACTTTAAAAAAAATACCCCATCTCTCTGCTATGATATTATTAGATGCTTTCTGGGTGTGTTCTCACTTGTCCTAGGTTATTCCATTCCAAAGGTCTTATGTTTTGTCCTTAAGACACTACTGTCCTTGGAATCAGAGATAACTATTTTTTTTTCCCTGAATTAATCATAAAGTCAGATTTCTCAGCTCCTATGCCCTTTTCTTTCTTTACATCTCTAATTTCTAAGGGCATTTCTTATAACTTCAAGTCTACTTAAATAATTGGCCCTAGTTCCATTCTGTGATAACCTTAGAGGTCTCAAGTTCATTTTGTTCCACCCCAGAACACACAAAATATGATCTTCCAAAAATATCACAAAGCAGAAATGCTGTATTTGTCTATATTAAATATTGGAGCAGGAGGGAGGAGATCACTTTTTTTTTGAGTCTGTTTTTTCCCTTTTTTCTCTCTGTTTGGAACTGATCTGCACCACAGGAATATTCACATTATAACTTGTTGAATTTGTACTACCTCAGAAATTTTTATTCTTAGTGGAAACTGGTCTTAAGGAAACGCACTTAGAAATTTTTGGCCACTGCTTCAGCACTGGGGGAGGTCTGTTTATTGGGGAGGACTTCTGATATTTGGTGATGTCTGCCAAGTTTGCTCTTTCTCTGATTTAGTCATCAATTTTTACTGCATTATCATGCCATGGATGATTATATCATCCTGTCACTTAAGGCAGTTCGGGATTCTTCAGGAGAAGCCTTTCCCTAGAAATGTATCCAGGAAAGTTAGCCTATTCATTCATCCTGGTGTATGCTAGCACACACCACTCCTCACCAGATGAGAATTGAGATCAGAGCTTTCTCAGAACTCAGAATGTCCCAAACTCCTGTTTGCTGCCTGAATGTGGGCTCCCCTGGCCACATACTTGGTTATCTTGCTTGTGCAGATTCCTGGCTCTGTGTGGAGTCAGTGCCCTCCCCAAGTGCATCTGGGTGCTGCTGGCTTTGTGATACCACCAGAGCTGTTGGAACAAGGGTCCTTCTCCAGCTTTTTCTGCCATCACATTTTCTCCTCCAAATCTGAGCACACCTTGCTTCTTCCGCTTCATCAGAGGCCCCCTAATCACCCCCTGCAGCACAAATGCCACTCAGGCCTTCGTCCCCAGGTCAGCTTGCAGAAGGGAGCTGCACAGCTGCTCTCTCCCATTTCCAACCCAAGCAGCAGTCTCAGGACTCAGACTGACAGAGGAGTAAAATGGTCAGTATATGAGCACAGCTGTGCCCTGTGCTAGGACAGACCCTCCATTCCCATCTGCAAGCATCTTCATTCAGACCTTCCCATTGCTGGCACATCTCATGGGCCCAAAGCAATTGCCCGGACAGGTGGCTTAAATGCTACTCACAACTCCTCTCTCCCTGTGTGGTTGTGAGGCTTTTCTTTGCCTGTTTGCTCAGAGCTAACGTTAGAAGAAGTTGAAAAGGCAACTTCAAAAATAAAACTTTATGAGCGTATTTACTGTGCATGACATATTTACATACACCTATATAATGAGGTGTGGGAGCTTTGCAGCACTTCCCAAGGACATGTAAGCCCTGCCTCAAAAGGGCACATATAAATAAATGTATACTCCATAAAACTGCATTGGCAGTCATTGATCCTGTTGCACTAAAGATTTATAGGACACCCTACTGTTTTTCTGTCCTGGGAGTTGTAATTCTTGCATAATTTCCACCAGTCATCTGACCTCACTGTGTTAATCTTGCTTGAAAAAGAGGTGGGAACTTGGCCTCACTGACGTCAGTGGTAAAACCTCCATTAAGTTCACCAAAAGAAAATGTTCTTAGCCCTTAGCTCTGAATGAGGGGTTGTACAAGTGTCTTCAGCAAAGCAGCCTTTTGCATCACTAAGGAGAGCTGTGTTGCACAGACAGCACAATGAGAAACACTACCCGCTGTAAATTAAGTAAGGCGACTAAAAGGGGATGGCACAGGGACTTCTAAAGAGAAGCAAAGTGTAAGGGCAGTTGCACCGAAGTTTTTAGTACATATGGGGTTCAGCCCCGGGCCTGACCACACAGCTTCCTCTCTGCTTCTGTTATTGACATTCACCAACAATGGGAGTGTTTCATCACGTCTTTACTATGGTCACTGGTTTTGGAGAATGCAGTTAACGCAACTCTGATGTTTTCCTGAGGGATCCTAGATGGCAGATTTATTGATTGATAGTAATTCACAAACCCTATAAACAAATGTAAACCTATCCTCTCTTGCATAGAGAATGGTGCAACCAGAAGCCACTTCTCCAGTGCAGGCTCTTCAGACACAAGAAATAGACTCATAGAATGGTTTGGGTTAGAAAGAACCTTAAAGATCATCTCCTTCCAACCCCCACTCCATGGTTACAGACACCTTCTACTAGATCAGGTTGCTCAGGGGCGTATCCAACCTGGTTTTGAACACTTCCAGGGATGAGGCATCCACAATGCTATGCAATCTGTTCCAGTGCCTCACCACCCTTACAGTAAAAAATTTCTTCCTTACAGCTAATCTAAATCTACCCTCTTTAAGTTTAAAGCCTTTCCTCCTTGTCTTATTCCTATATGCTCTTGTGGAAGTCCCTCTCCATCTTCTTTGTAGGCCCCTTTAGGTCCTATAGGGTCTTCCCAGATCTTTTTCTTCTCCATGCTGAACATCTCCAGTTGTCTCAGCCTGTCTTCATAGGAGAGGAGCTCCAGCCACCTGATCATCTTGGTGATTCTCCTCTGGGCTCGTTTGAGCAGGTCCTTATCCTTTTCATAGATGGCCCCAGAGCTGGATGCAGGACTCCAGGTGGGTCTCACCAGAGTGGAGCAGAGGGGCGGAATCCCCTCCCTTGACCTGCTGCCTACACTCCTTTGGATGCAGCCCAGGACACTTTAACCTCTCTGGGCTGCAAGTGCACATTGCTGGCTCATGACAAACTTCTTGTCAACCAACAAGACAAAGTCCTTCTCAGTGCTGCTGATGCCTGAAGTGGCTACCTAGAAACAGAGACTAGACAGGAGTAAGGGAATAAAAGTTGGTATTTATTGGAAGGCCTTCAAAGGTACACCCTGGGGAGCCAGAGGCTGCTCACTCGCTGGACCCCAGATGGATGACGAGTCCTGAGTTCTTCACACTCTTACAGGTTTTGGTTCATTTGCATATCAGCATAAATTCGCCAATTAAAACTTTAGCTAATGATGTCATTTCCCCCAGCTTACCCCCCCCTTCTCAAGATGTTGGTTTACATATTTTGGGCCTAGGACAGTCTGGGTGTCCTTGGAGAGCAGGCTCGGAGAGGCTTTGTTATGTCTATCTTAACATGAGAGAACAGTAGCTAACAGGTTCCAAGGCACTTCAGAGTTACTAAGTACTACAGGATTTATAATTAGGAAAGTTAAAATCCAAGGCATCACTGGTCCCAATCCATTCTCCTCTCCCACCCTGTATTTGTGCTTGGGATTGCCCTGGCCTATGTGCAGGATTTTGTGCAGGGTCTTCCACTTGTTGGCCTTGTTGATCTCCATGAAGAGGTGTCTTCTAATTTCCATGGCGAATGCTGGTCTTCCCACCAGGCTCTGTCCTTGCCTAGAACACAGTGCCCTGCAAGGAAGACATGGGATTAAGCAAATGTACCTTTGGTAAACAGGTCTGTAACTGCAGACTTGAGAGGAAGTTAAAACATGAAAACTGAAGGAAGCCTCTCCTATGGTTGGTGCACTGACACAAATATCTGCCGTCTTATTTACCACTGGGCTATTGTTGTACGGTGTCAATAAGAATTGGTCTAAATGGCCTAAAAGATGTAACAGATGAGGAACTTATTACGCATTCACTGGGAAATTTATGACCTTAAGCTGAGACAGGGGAGATTCAGACTGGATATGAGAATAAATTTTTCACGGTTAGGGTGTTGAGGCATTGCAGTATGTTGCCACCCCAGAGGTGTTTAAGAGGTGTCTATAATGCTGGGTGATGTTGTCTGGGGGTGTGAGGAGGCAATTTAATTTTGACTCAGCCATTTTAGTTTGCCTCAACCCTAGCTGTCAGCGACATGGAGGGGGGGGAGGGTGCGTACATCTGCCACTTGCAGGGGGCAGCCAGGAGTGGGGGAAGCCTCGTCTCTGGGGAGACTTGGCCAGGCAACACCTCACATGGGGCACTCAATAGAAGACACTGCGGAGGGGCTTCTCCAGTCAGGTGGCGAAAAGGTCTCTGCCAATGTGCAGCAAAGGAAGTTCGGACCGGACCAAGGGTCTCCTGTTTGCGGGCAGACTTTGGGAGGGGCCAGGGCTATGAAAACTGACTGCATCATGGCTCAGTGCGGCTGCTCGCCGGGGCTCGCTGCTGTCCCTTGGCTGGCTTGCTCCCTCCTTTGCCCTGGCCCCAGCCTGCCTTCTGGCTCTCCTGCCCTCGCTGACTCTTGCTCGCCCTCGCGCCTGTCCCGCCTCCCTGTGTCCCTGACCGCCGCCTTGCCACTTGGCCCCCGTGTCCTTGCCTGAGCTGCCCGCATTTGACCCTGCCGCCCCAATCCAGCCGCTCGCTGCAACCCTCGCCGTGACTCTGCCCAGGCTCCTGGACCTCCTGTCCGAGCGCGCACTCCGCGTGTCCTCACCGCGTGTCCCACCCTGTGGCTGCAGGAGCCGTGCCTGTGCAGCCGCGCCTCTCCGAGAGCCGGCCCGAGCACGGGCCCGGTCAGAGCCGGCCCGAGCACAGGCAGGCAGCGCGCACACCCCGCCCCTGGACACCGACAGCGCTTCCCTGACTGGCTCGGGGTAACAACCTCTTTTCTCTCGCTTCTGTGTCCCCTCTCCCCCAGTCTTTTTCCATTTTTCCTTCTTTCTTTCCTGTCTCTTGTAGCCCTCTTTCGTCTGGGCAGCTCCTTTTTCTTCTCGTTTTCGTTACAAATAAACGGTTCTCAGATAAAAACGTTTGCCTCGTTTGGCTTAATTCCGTTCCCAACTATCGATTTTTGAAAGAACTCCTAGCTGTTCCCTACATTGGAATGGGACAGGGGGGTTACAGTGATAATGCTGGGTTGATAGTTGTTCTTGGTTATTTTAAAGGTCTCTTCCAACGTTGACAATTGTGATTCTAAAAAAAAAAAAATGAAAAGATTGCATTAAACTATCCGATGAGAGACAAAAAAGTAGGCAACATCTGTGATTCCTCCTTACAAGAAATAGCTTTCTACTGTGCTGTTTCAGGAGGGTGTTTACCTTTGTCCGATGTTCCACTTTGGGTTACAAAGAAAAAGCAGCAAATGTTCAAGCACAGATGATGTCTTTGTGGTAGAACTCAGTCCTATAGAAATACTGAGAATATGTCACCAAATTAAAAATGTTTATTCCTACTCTTCATGTCACTTCACTGTAATATCACTAGAGAAATCCAAAAGTAGATGACAAATAAGATTTTAATATGTAGAATGTTATTCCTGCAGAGATGCATTTTGCTTAGATATGTTATTTAACCACATGGGCAAGCAATTCCATTATGGAAATACAGTGGATGAATGGCTGTGGATACTCACTATATTCACTGCTTTGTCTTTAGATTTCTATGTGCAATTTAACTGCAAGACCTTTTGAGCTTGACAGAACAAGAGCCATTACTTGGAGGCACTGCAAAGGGAACTGTGGAGTCCTAAAATTTTGTAAACTTACATGGAGATCCTTGAGCTTTAGCTACAGAAAATGGAATTCAGCTCAGAGGCAAATGTGTGTGCAAGGGCACTGACTCTGCAGTTTGCCCTATCTGAAGAGCTTTACTGCCTAACGCAACTCATGGCAGCAGGACGTCAGGGTTCTCCATTATTTATGTAGGCAAATGACCACGAGTTTTCCTTTTATACCTTTAAAATTAGGTACTAACAAGTAGTTGTGATGTAATCTTAATTGAATCCTACTAAGGGGTGTTCCTAATTTAGAGTCCATGCCCCATGCACACACTTTGTCAGTACAGCCAATGTTTGAAAAAGTCACAGTCTGACTTCACAGGAATTAGTTTTGCATGGAGGAACAGGAGAGGCCACAGAGCCCAGTGTTTATCTACATGGCCACAGCCAGAAGCATCATCTCAGGAGAACACCAGGCTAAAGGTATCCTTCAGTTAATCCCATACTGAGCCACATATCTTGCAGGATCAGTACTGGTTTCCTTAAGAGAACTGAGGCTGAAGGGCCAAACGTCTTTTTGCAGCTAGGGATTTTTATCCCAGTCTTGACAAATAAAGTCTCATAGTTAAGGGCTTGCTAGCTGCCTGTTTTAAAAGAGCTTCTGGAACTTTTAATGTGATTGTTCTCCAGAAATGATTTGGAAAAAAAAAAAAACTAAAACCACTATAGACTATGAAACACAGTTCTGCAGTGCCTAAGGCTGGAGGTAGCCACCACAGGCACTTGAGCAAGCTGGGAGATGAAAGACGTAGCTCACAGCAGCATTCAGTGCTACAAAGGGTTGCCCCAAACTTCACAGAATAGAAACTATAAGCAAATATTAATAGAACTAAAATTTAGCTATTAGTAATATGTGAGGATGATTACTCAACTGGTTATGAAATGCCATAACTTCTTAACCTCATGAGTTGCTTCACAGAGACTTAATGGGGAGAAAAATTCTGGTTTTGGAAATGAATAATTTTGTAAAATGTGTGTTAAATGCCTAAAATATTGACAGGCATCACTGGAGTGAGGTAGAGTAACAAAAATAGCTGTAGGAAATAAATATTTGGAATATGATGAGAAATATATTTGGGGCAATTTGCTTTTTATTTATAGCAGTAAATTTAGGGGGTAACTCCAATCAATACTGATATTAGAATTATAAAGACAGAAAACTAATGGGAGAGGAATTAACTGATTGAAGCTTTTATACCTCCTTTTCCTGATGTTTTCAGAAACAAAAATAGAAATGTGAAATTATGATATAAATTAAAATCTAGAGAAGACTGGCCAGAAAAACACTAGACTTAAATGAGCATTAAAACAGCACCAGCTTGTTCCTGTGGATCTCATACTATTTATTGCATGGTTTGCTAAGGAAAGGTGCCAGACTCGCTCTTCTTACTGTACAACAACACACCAAGGGGTTCTGGATAGAAGACAGGATGATACTAGGGTGTCTCAGAAGCACAGGCAAAGCCAAATAATGCCATCTGGTAGCCAGGTTTTAGTGAGTGAACGCAAAAGCTGGTGGAAGGTTATGAAAAGCGCACGAAACCTTAATAATGCAGAGATATTAATACTTTCTCCCCTGCCTGATTATCTCAGCAGAAAGTCTGCACCATCCTGTTTTCTGTAAACGATTCAATTTACTTTTTATTATTATTATTTTTTCCCCTAGGCATGTGTGTGCAGAATTTAACATGTTTTGAGCATTGCTCACACAATAAACTAATAACCAAGCATAAAAAAAAGAAATCTATTACCACAAACTCTATCTTCCCAAGGTACAATCTCTGCCTAGAATTAATTTTATGCAGGCAAAGTCTACTCTTAAGCAAAAAAAGGGGAAAAAAAAGTCTACTCTAACAAGTGTCTTCACCAGGCATAAATATGGCATAAACAAGGTGTGGTTTTTCTTGTGGTCCTTTGGTGCAGTTCATGCCTCATGTCTACAGGACCATCAAAACTTTTACTGCAGTCTTTGCACTCTGACATGCCTGATAGCCAGAGGAAAGGCAGCAGTACTTTCAGTTTCCTGCTCCCAGCAGACCCAAGCCAAGTGCTGGAATCCTCCTGTCCTTTATCCTGCACTTTCATGGGTCACTCCTACCACCAAAGGTTCTTCACAGCATCAAGATCAGAGTGAAGATAGTTTGTGCAGGTGCTCATTCTACTTCAAGAGTGTCACCTTGTACCTGACCTAGGAGGGTCAGGACAGAATTTCCTTCCAAAGAAACTGTGGGAGTTCAAGGCCTGTTTGACTCTGGTACAAATAGTACAGAATTTTGGTTGCAGTCAAGGACCTATTAACTGCCTCGCTCCAAACCACCCAGGCTGTTCAGGGCTGACCCTGAGCATATGGTACCTGTACTGCTACAGACAGCCAAAACCCCTTCCCCCTCTGCATCCAAGCCCATCTTGGCTCCCATGCACTGGCCACGTGCCACTTGCCAAACTGCCCCTCTGCAGCAGCTGCCATTTGGCTGCTGAGTGCTATCTCCAAGCTGCTGGATGTGCAGGGCCAGGGCAGGCAGCAGCTGGAGTGGGAAGATGGGCAGTCCTCACAGGGGCAGCTCATCCTCCAGGCAGGGACACTCATGGGGAGCCGGGCTGCTTCGGGAAGAGTGAAAACATGTTTTAACTTGTACTGGGAATGAAGATAAAAAAACAACCATGCTGTGGGTTGAAGACCTGTTCTGGCCTCTGTTAATGAGAAGATCAGAGGCTGCATTTCATCCGTTGTGGTTGGCTCTGAAACTGGCCATGGCCTGTGCCAGGTAGAGTTCTGAAGAGGAGACACCTGTGCATTGTTCTCCCTCAAAGGCTGCTGGAGAAGGAAGCTAAGCCCTCGAGAGAATAACTACGTTCTCAAACTGACCCCACTGGAGCCTGAATCAGCATCAGCAAGAAATGTTCTGTAGCAGAAATACTATCCATGGACCATTTTTTTAGAATGAAAATGGTCCTTTTCCTTATGAACTCTTTGGTAGATATGGAGGCATCAAAGCTGGTGAACTGAATGTGAGATCCCATAATGGAAAGCCGGGAAACAAGTAATGAATTGTTCAGCATACAGAGGTAGTGCCTACCTATGGCAAACTTATTGTCCTGGCCTCTTCAGCCTTTAGAAGCTTAAATAAATAAATATAAATTGCTAGCAATGAAAACAGGCAACGCAATCGTGATATACATACTAGGAGACATTCTTTAAATGTCCCCTCTGGCTTGCTGGATAATGCCTTTATGAGTACTTGTAATTAATGATAAGAATTGAACTGACTATTTCCTAGTGATGGAAAATCATTTTGAGCTAGGCTGTAGTTTTTGAAAAAGCTGATGCATCTGCCTGGAGTACATGTGCATGACTTGGGCCGAGCAAGTCAGGCGGGTGCCCATCCCATGGGCTAAGGGTCTGATTTTGGCATGTGCATGGTGGCTGTTAGCTGGCCCTTGCTTTGGCTACTCACCCTGAGGGCTCAGAGAGCTGGGCAGGGTTCAGGACCTGCTCTGCTCGGCCAACAGGGCTCACACTTGGCATTTTGGAAAGTTCATCAGCCAGGCCTGAAATTCTGTGTATGGATGTAAGATGCTGGGAAAAGACAACTGTAAAATGTGAAACTCTAACAATGTTCTACAAAATATGCCTTTTCAGCCAGCAGCATGGCCCCTTGCTTATGAATGCAATCCTAGGGGTTAGGCAGGCAAAAAATAACTTTTTCATGCATCAGTCTGCCAGTTTATTTAAAGCAACAAGGACCCTTGCAACTTCTTGCAAGCCATAGTGGTTTTTGGTCAAGAAGTCACGTGAAAGAGGAACATTCTCAGTGGTTTTCATTGTGGGAAAAATTTTACAGGAAAGTGTCCAAGCAAGGCCAGTTTTGGACCTTGGAACAAACTTATCTCAAACATTATTAATCTGTAGCAGAGGTCCCTTAGCTGTCACTGGAACACAAGGGAGCTAAGGATGGAAACTCACTTTCAGTTGGTTACACGGAGCAGTGAGCTGAAGGCTGGATGGAAGCTCAGATGTTGAAGGCTGAGAAGTATGAAGTAGGATTTGGTTTGGAAAAATCTGGATTAGATTTCAAGAAGTGGTACCATAGTGTTTGGCTTGGAAAACATGCAACACTGAACAAAAATCGAACAAAAACTTTTCTGAGAAAGCATACATAATTCAAATATCTGGACCATTTTTATTGACAACCTGTAAATACAAATAAGCATGTTCTGGAGTGTTTTAAGACATTTAATAGGTGTTTATACAACTGTATTCCAGAAGAACTGAGGCATGGAGAAGGATGTTGAATGTAACTATCCTTATCGTGGTAAAAATATGGTATTTCCAACCAAAGTACATATTTCCATCAGACAAGGGTCGCTGGAAATGTCATGTCAACCTACAGAAATCCTCTCATTTTTTGCCAGAATAGTGGAGGGACTCCTGCATGGGTAAGTTTGCTTGGCACCTATTTTTTAATCCATCTAGCAGAATATATGTAAATCTGCCCAGTTAGGATATTCTCCCACCCATCTGTACTTACATGGTCTGCACACTGCCTGATGTGCAGGCTGAGAGTGCTTCTGCAGGGCCTGTTTGTCAGCGAGCTTAGCTCTGCAGTGTAAACCCTGGGGAATCACAGAGATAAGTAGAGCTTTCACCCCTCTGGTCTTTGAGCCTCCATCCAGCTTGCCTTGTCCTTTGGTGCCTGACAGTCTTAAACAAGTGTGACAGAGAGTCCTGACATTATTGCCTAGTGTTGCTGGGCAATGCTGGGCATGTGGTGCTCTAAAAACACTGAAGGAAAAATCAGATGGTTGAGGGACCTTCAGCTCAGCAGAAATGCTGGAGCCCTCCAGGAAATATTTCAGTGAAGCTGAGGTGATGGGTAGAAAAAGATAGCAAGCCTGGGGAGGGAAGAAAGACATATTTTTTTGTTCTTTTAAACACATGTACTTGTCTTGATTCATAATGGGAATCTCGGTGGGAAGTACAGCTGGGAGGACAGAGGGAGAGGCCTGTTTTTATTATGAAAATATGTGCTAATTGTGGCTCAAACCAGGGAGAGAGGGTGGGACAGGGTATGATGAAGAAGCCACCTGCAGCGAAGGTGGGGAAGGAAGGAACTTTTTACTATCTGTCAGCTGAAAATATATGTATTTCCTCTCTAGTAATTGAACCACAGCTAGGCAGGCAGCCTCAGAGCACTGAGTAACTCACATTCAGCTCTGCTTCTGGCAACAGCTTTTATGGCTTGGTTCTAGCACCTTTTATTTACTCTTGTGTGAACAATTGGTTTTAGGTGGAATGACATGTTTTAGTCAACTCAAAACTTACATTTGTTTTCACTCAGTCTTCTAAAAAGCATATTCTTTCCCTTTCAGGCATCAATTTGTATTATGTTTGTGTTTGTTTAAAGCCAAGTCGTGGAAATGCAGAGGCATGATTTATACATGCAAAAAATTGTAAAAAAAAATCTTTTTCTTTTCAGAATGAAAAATACAGGAATATTCACACCACTTCCATGTTGTAAGAAAACTCTCTTAAAGCCTTTTACTTTTTGAGAAACTTTTGACATCAGGTTATGGGTGATTCTGAGTGCCAGGGTATCTGGCCAGGGCTCTGTATTAAATACCTGACTACGTACCAATATTGAAGCTGATAAGCAGTCAGGCACCCAGTTGCTCCACGCGTTGGGTAGATGTGCAAATGTTTTTTATGTCATTGACTAAGGTAGAGCTTCATCCAAAATAGATTGGTTTCATCAAGAGAGACCCATAAAATGATGTTAAACAATCTGGCAGAGTTAGTTCAGACAGCAACTCAAAGAACATTATTTGAATTTATAGATTAATTGCTGCTGGTGTGAGTTTTTTGGAGCCTTGCTTTATTTTCATGAGTACCCAGAATGTAAATGTGTGTCATGAGCAGAATGCAGTCTGAGGGCCTCAGACACACACTTGTGGAGTCTGTGCTGGAGGGCTTCTACCACAAGTGACAGGACACACATCTTCTTCTGGAGAGCACCACATAAACTCTAATGGGCCCAATATTTTTGAAATATTAAATGAAATTCTGCTATTCCCAATTACTATTCTAGTTTCCTCTTAATCTAAATGATTCACCCCTGCTCCTCTGTAAATGGGTCTTGGACTAGTGACCCTCAAGAGGAAATAAAGCAGAATTTTTTTGTTTGTTTATTTTGCTGTTTTTAAATTTTGTGGGCAGCTAAAAAAGCAAAAGGGCACATAACTGCTTTTACCTTTGAAAAACTCTGCTGTGATCCTAACTGTGTTGTTTAGGTGTCTAATACTTTTGAAATCTGCTCCTAAAACACTTCATTTTTACGCAGCAAAGTGCAATATTGTATGGCTGCCTGAATGAGAAAAAGGCACATTAAAGAGCAGATGAAAAGTAAAGTCTGGATTGCTACTCTCTGAGTTTCAAAAACCAAGAGGGATTTTTTGATGAGGGAGGAAAAAATGAAAGGAAAAAAAAGTCAGGGATACAGTGATATACTTTGAGTCTATGGCCAGGATTTTCCTAGTCTCCCACTCAAGCAAGAGTTCTCATTGTCTGGGTTTTATATGAATTATTATTAACCACAACTTGACTTCTCTGTTCAGCTTACCCACTAAGCACACTTAACAGCTTCTGATAACACTCATAACTTGCCTATGTCTAGTGGGATAATTTCAGTAGGAAAAACACTATGTAAAAATCAAACTCTTCTCTGCCTCATCTGGCGCAGTTTGACGTGAAAACACAGGAAACAGATGTAGGCAGGACTAATATACAAGGGCTACAGACAACACATTTCTCTTAGGCATCATGAAATGTCTGACAATTTTTTTGTTCTTCACATCCAAACGTTGGCCAGGAGGTGCTCTTGAGAAGAGCTTTACAGTGAACTTCATTGAAAAAATGCTCCTAAAAGACCATGCATGAAGCAATATAGAGAGTGAGTCAATTAGGAAATCATCCGTGTCATGTGATGCTGTCTGTGGCTGGTATATATACTACAGTTTTCCCATAAATAGAAGTGAGGAAATTGTTGCTCTAAAACTTGAATGTGTAGCTAATTTGAACGTGATCTCACAGAGGGCTGTTGGGAGTTCCTATTTGTTATTATTTGGTGATTAAGCATAGCTTGTACATCTGAAACTCTTTGTCTATTCATTCCGCTTTTAGACTTGGAGCAGCAGATGCTATACCAACTCACAACAGAAGATAATTCAAGCAGATTTCTCTCTATTTTGGGCATTTGCAAAGGCTTCCTCAGCCCTCAGAACTCTGCTCATTAATTCCTTGACTGCTGTCATAAATCTTGTATTTTGATAACTTACTCATTAGCCCAGACAAGCAACATGCAACCCTTGGCAGAGTTCAGGACCAATCTGTATAGTGGAGAGAAAGCAACAAAATATATCTGGCTTATTCACTGGAAATTTAAGCTTAATACAGCTACACTTTTTTTCTCACTGCCCAGAAAAAAAGGTTGATGCTTGGATTTCCTAGGCTCAGTACTTTTTTTCAGTCAGGCTGCATTTTACTCTGTTGCACTCTCGTTTCACTTAATAAGAGTTGCTGTTTTCCAGTGAATACAGAATCATTAATCATACATTGTATCTTCAAACACAACCCACAGACACTTTTCTTATTCTAAAGAAAAGCCCTCCCTCCTCCTCTGGAAGTGCCATATTTTACAAAAGATTTCCCACTACTTGGAAACTAACCAGTGATTAGAAATCTGTGTCTCCAAAGGCCATGGACTCAAGAAAATAAATAATTAGACTACCGCCAGCTGTTTAAGTTAAAAGTGGTGTAACTGTTGAGATTTGTGCCTCCATACACACAAACAAGTTGAACACTGGTCAGGAAGGAATTTTTTATAAGTACCAAATTATTTGACATACTTAAATAAGAATTTTTAGCCAAGAAAACACACATAAAAAATATTTTCCAGCATGAACAGATGTTAAAAGTTTGATCTTTGGTGTATAATCGGTAGCAGACATACTGAAACTCATAGGAATTTGTGAAGTTATTTCATTTTAAATTGTAATGCATGTCTGATGAGAATATGGTTAACAGGCAGTATTAGCAGCATAAGTAAAGGTCAGGTCTCTTACAGTAGTGACAAGCAAGGACTAATCTATTTGTCTGCTACTTTGCAATGGAAATTCCAATAGCAAAACTGCACAATTTGTGGAATCTTCACATTACAGTGGAATTATTTTTCTTGTATCTATTCAGAGAGAAAAACAAAAGCAGGATTTTTTTAAAGTCCTTCCATCCCCAAATGTCTTTCTAAATCTCAAAGTCACGGTAAAATAGGATCAGTTTAAAAGGGGCACAGAGGGAGCAAGGCCTTCATTGCCAAGCTGCAAGTGAACAACTTATATGCACGTTACCAGTTACATGCTGTTGTTTTTCTACTCACTGTGACAAGAGACACACTTTGATTTAGGCTGAGCTGCAGGCACATTGTCTATGCCATAGATGTTAACGTGTGTAGATAAATTATTGCTATAGATCCAAAACTTTTAACTTTTTAATGATGAGGCTCAAAATGAAATGATATAATAAGTTCTGCTGAAGCGTGCTGAGGGTGGCTTTTGTGAATTACCAGACCAGGTATAAAGTGATGTTTATGAGCACACATCTCAGTGATCTGCTGGGAAATCCAAGCCTGGATCATAAAAGTCCATCACATGAAAGTATTTCATTTAGGTCAAGTGAAAGTAGTGTTGGAAGTGTTGAGGAATAATCTGTTTTCTCAACAGAAGTTACATGACACCCCCGCCTTCCTAAGACTTTTTCCATGTCTTAGATTTTACAATTGACAAAATAATGACAGCTGCATCCTTTCTAATTTCTTAATGGAATGCAGCCAACAGTACCCAGAAGGACAAACAGCCAGGATTGAGGGGAGCTGAGAAGGATGGGAGCTTACAGGGCTAGAAAACAAGTACTGTAAAAGCTTTCTGAAAACTTACAACAAAAATATAATTACTAAAACAGCTTTGAAAGGAGGGAGTTAAATTACTGAGTGTGGCTGTGATCATTCTGCTAGTTCAGATTGCTCCAGTATAAATTAAATTAAATAGGACCTGGACTGCTAATTAACTACCTTACCCACAGGTGATCACAATATGTGCCATGTAAAATCCCTGCAAAAGCAAAAGTTTTACACCTAGAATTTACAAGCATGCATATATAAACCATTTTTGCGGTTTACAAGAATAGCAAAGTCCTTTGATAGCTGATCAGGAAAATGGGGGGGTAGGGAGCAGGGAGGAAATTCTGTGTACATTTAGAAACAATGATTTAGAGAACATTTCCCTTGAATTAGTTTATTTTAAAAGAGAACAAAGGGGTTGTCCTGCTGGGTAGCTTTTCAGCAGGGATGCCTTGCCTTCCTTATTTCAGATCTGCAACATTATGTGGTTTCAATTAGTGGTAGTACTTGTGAAACTAGTAACACAGACATTTTGGCTTGAAATCTGACTCCAAGGCAGTGAAGGATATTTAAGATCTACTCAGGGTTGGGTGGAGAAATACAGTATATTTGAAACAGTGTTGATCTTTTATCAGAGTTGTGTCACTTCTAAAAACCTCTCTGTGTTTTTATAGGCTTGGTTTTTCATTTCTTCTTTGCCTCCCTGTTTAGAAGTTGACTTCTACTTTTCTAGCATCCTATTTCCTGTCTCTTTTGTCACCTGGCTACTTACTAGGCCCTCAGTTAAGTTTTTTCAGGCTTTGAGGGCAGCTAAGTCAGCTAGCTAAGCATGGTCAATATACTATGGCACCTAAAATGCTTAATATTCACAGAGTCCCCTTTCCTCCTCAAAGTCCTTTGCAACACTTTGTACTCTAAGAACAACCCTGTATTATCAGGGACTGACTGGTTTTATATTCCATCTGTCCCCTAATGTGAAGGAATGACTAAAATATCCTTGTAAGGCAAATGATAATTTCTTTAACTTTGCAGACTGGGAAGCTGACTTCTGTTGCTATTCCACATCAATGTAAGTGTCTCATGTAATATATCTGCTGGCAGAAAAAAGCCTGTGCATGATGATTCAACATAGTTTCCCAGTCCTACTTGTCTTAGATATCTTGATAGGCAGGTGACACTTTGATGAACAAAATAACAAATGTCACTGCTGTGGTGACAGACATATACAATATTCCAAATACCCACTGAAAGAGGAATGTTTAATATTGGAATGAAAGAGGCAACTTCTTGACAGGATCTCAACATGTATAACTATAATAGTTTTAGCAATGAAGTCAATAATATGTCTCACTATCACATCTATCATGGTGCTAAAGTAGCTTTTATCAAGACTTTCCTAGATGCTGCTTTAGTATGGTGATTATCAACAAAAGTAGCTGAGCTGAAAGGAGACTACAGCTAAAACATTGGCACTTTTTTTTTCCTGGAGTTTCATACCTAATCTCCACTGAAGGACTTATATTTGTTTTGGTGGTGGTGAAGGTTGGAGATCAAAAAGAACCCGAAATATCACTATGTATTTGTTTTGCTAGCCTATATGCTGGCAATAGGTCTTATAAAAAGCTGGCTGTAAAATCACCACGTTTGTCAATGCTTTATTTTTTATTTGTGGTTGCTAACAAGATGAAACAAAATTTAGGGGCTGCAAATAGAAGTGGAATGAATGTGTGGAAAATGCTGCTCATCTCAAACCCCACGGTGATCATCTGCTGAATTATTCACATGTCTCGTCAGCAGAATTTGTTTATCAGTGTTACCTCAGCCTTGCTTGCATAGCCATTTAGCCTGACTCTCACTCGTGCTGAAAAGCAGCAACCTGAACTAAGGAGCAGAGGAGGGAGCAGAAGCATGGGACACTGATAGACTTTTCCTTTCTGATCCACGTAACCGAAACCAGAAAATAAATGAGCAGTTAGGCCACTGCAATCAAACATCCACAGTGTAGTTCAGCTGATTTGAGACTGGAACACTAAGTTTACCCCATATTTCTTCTAAGTCTCTGCAATGGGGGTGCCTTACTTTAGAAGTAGTCTGTATTTTTAGGTAATCCACAATGATCCACAATCATAGAAGCAGGCTTTCCCCAACTTCATTCATACTACTTAACAGCTTTATTGCAATTCTAGGAATAAAGATGCTCACATTAAGAGAGTAAGTTTAATGCACTGTGCCATTTGCCACCATCCTGATGGGCCCTTTTTTTTTTGTCTTTGTGTGATTAATACATGTATTAATGCTAATAAAACACTTACGGAGTTTCCCAGATGTAGTCATGGCCCCTTAATCCTTCCCTGTTCTGCTGGGGATAATCATTTCTACAACATGAGATCACTTGCACCAGTGAAGTGCATTTTAACACCTTTTGCTGTTATCTGTATGAACTGATGATCCTAATAGAATCCCAGCAGTGCATTTAAACTTTATTTCCTAGGTTAATCAGGCTAAAAGACAGTTAACTAAGTTCCCCAAAGGGAGCCTTCTTTACATTAAAAAAAAAAAAAAAAGAAAAAAAAGAAAGCTACTGGAATTGTTTATCACTAGAAATTTTGGTCAGTGAGAAAAGAAAGGGAACAATGCTATAAAAAGAAATGGTGTTTTTGTATTGTAGTGGACAGCATGGCACACCATAAGAAAAAAAAAAAAGAGAGAAATATTTTCTGAACAAAGAACTCATGCCGGTCCACCTCCTTTTTTTTTTGATCTTTAATCCCTTCTCTCCTAAGTAGAATGGCAAAGGAGCCCTTCTCTCTCTAATAAATAGCTGGCAAAAGAAGGCATTCAATCCTCTGTCCCTTTGATCAGCACAAAGCTGTCAGCTCCTGCCACTTTTTTTTCTTCTAGCTCTTGTTCCTGGTTAAAAGTGGAAGTAATACCCCCTGAAAGAAATACCCTAGGTGTCCTGCGAATCATCAATCCTGTTTTTTAACTTGTTGTTTTTCAGTGGCCCACCCTCCTGGCCTGAGCAGCCTCCTCACTAACACCCCTCTTCCTCTTTCCACCCTTTTTTTCAGAATACCAGTTTCATTTGATACGCAATTCAGTGTGCCAGTCTGACCTACTGGGACCTTGCTGTCTGAGACTCTACCACTGCGCAGACAGGGGAAACCTTCCTTCTAGCAATAAACATGTTTACTTCCATTCATTTTGCTCCCTGTAAAGGAATTACTTTTTTTTCATAGACACAGCAAAGGGATTTTTAGAAAATAGCTTTTAATAATTTATAATACAGCTCTAACTTTAAAAAAAGCAGAACGCAAACAATAAATAAAAAAATCACAGGTTGTGCTTGACTAAGTGTCTGAGATCCCGTTTTGTTCCAGTCTTTAGGCTGCTGCATTTCAGCGACATCACTGCAGTAAACAATCTGCAAATATTGCTGCCTTCAGACAGGTCACTTGGCACATTTTAAAGCAGCCTCCTTGTTTACTGCTCAGATTATCTGCAATGTGCATTTCTGCTCCTCACAATGTCAGGACCTGATACACAGTTTGCAAATATTATGCAAAGTAAATAACTCACAAAGGCAAACAATTACAACCAAGTGTAGAACAAGAGAGTGGCTGGTGGTGGGAGAGCAGGGCAGAGGTTTGATGACTGTGTCTGTGTATAAAGGGTTGGAGGGGGGAGGAATGGGGAGTAAGGAGAAGCAATGGTATAAAAGAGCACTTTTACCAGACAATGTCATAGTCTCAGTGACATGTAATGATGTTTAAATACCTTTGCCATTTTCCCCTGGTGATTGCTGCACTGGGTATGTTCTGTGGGCCTATAGAGATATGTTTTTCAAAATCAGGATGGAGTGAATGCCGTTCGTTGTTCTGGCTGCAAAATGTCAAACTGCAGTGGAAAGAAATACAGCATTGCAGTGGTGGTGCACTGAGGCCCCCGGTAGGAAAGCAGGAGCTATTAAGTGGAAAATTCCTGCAGAGGACGTGTTTCCATTTCTAATGCGAAGAAAGAGGGTGTTGTTTGAGGCTGGCAGGTCTGTGGAAAATACAGAAAACACAGGGAAGATGAGAAAATGACCTCATTGAACTCTGAGAACTTAAGCAAACAAACAGCTTCGGCCAACATACCACATTCTTCTGCCCAAACAACAAATTCACCTATAAGTTATATAATCCCCCACAAGCCCCCGTGCCTCGTGTAAATGTGAGGAGAGAGGAGGGGGCTGTTCACTGCAGGGACGGGGAGGACAAGCAGTAAAACCTGCTGCAGTAGGAAAGACTCTTGGGATGAGCTGCCAGTCCACCCCACAGCATCACCTTCCACCCCAAATGGAGTCCTCACGTGAGGTTCAGGTTTAATTGTGCTCTGAATACCAGCAGAATGATGGCACTAGTTGTTTATTATAGTATGAACTATTTCAGTACAGCATAAATTTTCCATTTCAAAGGATCCTGAATGCCTTCAGGGAAGGGACTAGGTTTTGTGAGCGAAGGGTGGCCTCTGTAAAAGTTGGTGGGGGGTTCGTCTTAGGGATGGTTAAAACTGCATTCTTGGAACCTGAGGGGGACTCTGGAAGCCTGTTTAGGGGCTATGTTTTCCCCTATAGAGGCCCCCTGTAGTGTTGACTTGGACTGCCTGAGTTACCATTTTATATCAACTGAACAAATCCTAGTGTAAAAATGCAGGGGCTAACCAAAGGCCATGGTTCTGCTGGGGTTGTTGTTGTTCTGTTGTTGGTAGAAAAGGCAGATGTGTGCCAGCGTCCCCAGCATCTGACTGTGCTGAAAGATTTGATTTGTTGTACAAGCGCTGGCCTCAGTGTTTTTCCAATAACTAATTCATTGAACATAATAAAAAGTTATTAATAGGTAGAACAGCAGATAAACCATAATTCAGAGTTTACAATAGTATTAATTACAAATCAGAAAGATCTTTTCTGTTACGTAATAGTACATTTGCTGTGGAAACTTGTTCTCAGGTATGATGTAATTCCAATGTGCACTTTTAATGGATAGGACTCCTTTTTTCTTGCTTACATTATTGAAATCCTATTTTCTCCCACTTGCAGTTCATTTTGAGCACAACCAGAACCTGCTCTACCATCCAGCATTTTGCATGGACTCAGCCTCTCCTAGACAGTTACCTTTGAGCGATCCTTGCAGCTTTAAGGTCTACATGGTGCTTTAAGGACAAGCATAAGCATAAAGAGATAAAGGGTTTGATCTTGCATCTTTAAGGCATATGCATAGAAATGTAGGAATGTGCAAGGTTCATATATTAGCATCAAAGAAGAAGCAGCTGACACAAGATTCACAAACTACAGATGCACATTCAAATTTCATGTAAGCTGCTTTTTAATCTAATGGTTTGATCCATTCTGTCATTTGGGACTGCTAGGCATGAATGCACTGAGGGAGAATTCAGAAAACCCCAGCAGCTATAACGAGCTGACTAGATTCAGTGCTCATGTTCCCTCACCAAAACGTTTTAGAGCAAGATAAAGTGAATTACAAGATAAGTGCTGAGGAGAAAATGAGACCATCCCAAACTCAGTCAAAAAATGCAACTCTTGCCTCTTGCAGGCTTTGAAAAATGTAAATAACCATTCTTTCTTTTCAAATTTGACATGTCCCTGCATGTGGAGAAGACAAGGAAAAAATTAAAGAATTACATACTATCAAAAAAATCTGTACATCCAATACTTTCAGCATTTTTTGTAGATATTATAAGTTGTTTGAAGAAAGATCAAAAAAGGTGGCTGAAGATGGGGGCATGTGGCTATATCAAATTAAATTCTCACACAGCTGTTGCGTATTGCTTTTCAAGGCTCCAGTTGCCACTTATTTCAGGTATGGAGGAGATAGTGTTGTGGTAATACAAAAAGGAAATAATTCTGATCTGTGCAGCTCAGATCTGAAAAACAATTTGCCCGGAATCCAGCACGGCTTCAGTTTAACCCTAAATGCCTGCACCTCTGCAGCACAAAGGCCAAAAGACATTCAGGAGCTCCACAGCATTGTGTTATTCCCTTTCTGGAAATGTTTAACCAGGGCAAACTATATAGTGCAGCATTTCTGCACGGTGCCATGGATTCTGTTTCTCTTTTCCTTGTGCTGTGTAACCAAGGGGCACTGTAAGGGGCACATAACTTACAGACTAGAACAGCTTTCTCCTCCACACTCTGACATGAAAAAAAAGCTCCCCCAAAAATTCAAGAGAAAAACAAACTCTGTGAATGACAAAAAGAAGCACTGCCAAAACAAAAGTTTCTTGCACCTAATAAAAGGAAAAAATCAGATTTTTGCTCATCCTCACCTTGTGGTGGCAAATGGCTAAGGAATAGAGGTAAGGAGTGCTCCGTCATTAGGACTCTGGAGTTAGCGCCCATTGCAGGATTAACTCTTCTGAGGAGTGCAGGGCTTTGGTTACATTGCTTTTTATAGAGTTTTTAATAGCTTCTTTTACATAGTGGACTCAGCTCATGTCGTAGCTTCTGTTTTGCATTCAGTTTACAAGACCTGAGAATACCTAAAGAGACTTCTAAGAGACTATTTTAAATAAAAACATTGGTAAATCTGGGTGATGAAGTGCAAACCTGAGCCAACAAGATTGTAGGCAAACCACATTTAGCTCCTGCCAATGCACCTCAGTCCAGTCCTACACAAAACTTTCAGAACTGTGCAGAAATGCCTGGTCAAACTATCTTGTGCAGGAGTTTCAGAAAGCACAAAAATAGGCAATAGAATAAACCAAAAAATTAATGCTTGTGAGTTGTCCCTCTTTGTATCACAATATCAAAAGTCGTGGAGTAAAAGAGACATAGAAATCACTGATCAATATTTGGTTTTTATTTCTTCATTCTTTTAGTTTAAATCATAAGATTTCATCACAGTTGGGAAATGTGTGGTGTCAGCATTCCCAAGCTTTAGCACTGTCCACTTATTCTGACCCTAGTGGAAAGAGGACACTTGGCCTCTGAGCACTGATGGAAGCTTTGACTCCCCCGGATTCTACTATCACTTGTGTCTGGTTTCCTAACTTTTATAAATCTAAGATCTTGAAAGAAGTTTTGAAATCAACTGGTAGAAGACCTGACTGTGAAGAAGGTAGAAGACCTGACCTGTTTTGCAGGTCAGGTGTTTCCCAGTGTGGACAACGGGAGGATGAGGACCACAGTACATGACAAAGCTTAAGTTCACTGTTTTATCTGGATGCAGAAAGACAGACCTCTTGGCCTGTTGATCAATGGTTTCATACTGAGAGAAGAACAATGAAAAAAAAGGAAACATCACAACAGGAGGTGCACACAGGACTTCTTTTGTGGATAAAAAGTGTGTAATCTGCCCCAACACTGACCAGCTGGAGACCTTCCTCTGTCTCAGGATGTCTCCAGCTCAAGATGTGGGTCCTGCTTAGGGGGCAACAAGAATTATCAGGTGTTCAGAAACTGTGCCTTGGGAAAGCATTGAGCTTTTGCACTTGAGAGGCAGCTTCAAGGAGGAGGTAATCTGTGTTTTCCACATCTATTACAACTAGACTTGGCTCAAAGAATATTAAGACAGAATTATCTTGGACCACATTAAAAACCTTGAGTGATAGGAGAGGGTACAAGCACAAAAGTGAAAACATTCCCCTGAATGCAAATCCTCCCACAGACCAGAAGGAATACATAAATCAGTCAAAGTGTGGGTCAGTTTGTGCTTGGAAAAATGTTTGACTCAACAAGGGATGGAGTGCTACTCAGTTAGTTTTGACTCAACTGAGTGCTGCCAACCACCCATGAAAAAAACCATGGTAGTAGAATAGGCCCAACATTTGGGAGTGATGGCCCAGTGGAAGGCTTTGGAAGGGTTGTTCCCAGCTTCTTGAAAGATCTATGGCACAGTTGACCTCTACAGATACATTTAGGTATTTTTCTTCCAGCAATTATCTGGCAATAAGGAGTGCTTGATTAGACGTTCTGCAGACTGATCTGTTGCAGTGCAAGAGCCTGGCCTTTACATGGAAACAAGCCTAAAATTTGCCTCTTCTGTTGAAATGGTCATTTTCAACAGAGGTTCCTCCTGCTTTACACCACTGAAGCAAATTAATTGGCATGTGAGAGAAAACAATACCCATACGAAAGACCTGAGTCAAGATCAATCAGTGTCATGATTTCTCTTACCAAAGTCTTAAGGAGATCTCCTTGGAGATCATTAATTTCTATAATATGCATTACTAAAAGATATCCACAGGGTCCAGGAAGAAGCAAAAAGGGAGGTTTTTAATATACTCCTTTTTCTGCTTTTGGTTATGATTCTCCTAAGTGTTGAGTATGATGCTAAATTCACGCTGTCTAGCATGGTGGGAATGTTACCCAGTGTCACTACAAGTATTTAGTCTGATCAGCCCCATAAGTCACCCCACCACACAGAAACTAATTGTGAGGATTAGGGCACACCAAGACACTCAACTCCACTCCTGTGGGTTTGGGGAGAAACAACACATTTAAACATTCCAGCTACAGTTCCCTTGGCAACATACATAACAACAACTCAGTAACACTATGGGTTTCTGTTTTCTTAACCCTTCAGGACATTGACTGAATGAATACTTCCTTGAGGAAACTGTTCAGTCAACCAGATATACTCAAACACACTTAAATCCAGCAGGCCTTTTCTCCTTAAAGAAACAACAGCTGTTGAGTTCCATGTCAAACTGATCTCCTTCCCTAACATTAAAGGGTTTAATTCAAACACACACATATACCATTAGGAAATCCTCCATGGAAGTCTGTGTGGAAAAAAGACAGTAAAAACCAATCCCCAAATGTCAATGTTTCATATAATTATGAAGTTACTGTGGATCAGAGGACACAGAGAACAATACGTAATATTTTATAAAGCACATAAGTACTCTTAAGAAACAAAACAATATTAGCATTTATGTAGATAAAACATAATATTGTTCCTGACAGTAATAGCAATAATAATGTCTCCAACAACTTCATAATGATTTCTCTGGGAATTTAAAATACTTTTAAAATATTAACTAATACTATCAAATAATAAGATTTACACCATCTTTGTGAAATGCATGAGATATGCCCCTGAGTTTGTTCCCCAGCCCAATGAACTGGAGCTTTTTGTAACGTTAAACATATCTGTTCCTTAGCAGTGACCTTTCCTGTTGTGCAAAGGTTTGGAAGAGGAGCCACCAGCTGAATACTTGTGTAAGGTCACCAGAACTCACCTGTCCTCACAAAGAGCTGCTGTAGGCTTTGGGCTGTCATTAGTAGAATTAATGAACATTTTTGCAAGGCCTCAGTTTATAACTGCAACTGCTATGGTACTTTGCAGATTTATTTAAGACACTTGTCTGTCCACTAGTGTCTTCCTCAGAAATTTAGATTTATGAAAGCACAAAAACATTTATCCTGGAGACCTTTGCCCCAGGCTGAGATCTACAAGTGATGTGTAGCAATTTGTCTGAAAAGAACTTACCTTTCTTTCTCAGTATACAAGAAGTGACCTGACCTAGCTTTTTAGGAGAGCCAGAAAAACCATCAGTACCTATGTTAATATTATAATTATTCCTTAACTACTAGTGCACTGATGCACACTTACACAAAGTAAGAGATTGAAGCTGCAAAACTAAATCAGGGATCGAGCACGTGTTGGTGCAGCCCAAACCAATCACAGTTCATAAGCCATCTTCTTCACCCTTTCTCTCTGTAAGCTTTAATTTTTGGTTTTTTTAAAAGGAGCCTGCATAACCTTCCCTTAGATCTGTCCTGTGATGATGAGGCACCTTTCGCATTTGTAGCTTCAAGCAGATAGAAGAGTTAAGTACACCTGCAAAATGAAGGCTCTTTAGCCTCAGACATCTAAGGTTCCATTGTTGCAGCACTCCTTTCCATGGAGAGTGCTTACCTTCTCTGCAGCAGCTCCTGTGTAAATCTCTGGGAAGCAAAACCTCCCTCCTCACCACACCTCCACCCCCAGCCTTAGCTCACAACCATTTGTTAAAAATTATGCAGCATCCTCACTAACAAACACGTGGTTGCCAGGGCATCCTTGTTCCCCAGCCAACTACTACACTAAGGCTTTACTGGCAACCACCCAGCTGTGTCTCATTTAGGAACATCTGCAGCAGTAAGAGATGTGTTTTTCCTGTGTACAGGAGAAATAAGTCAGTTTGTTGATTGTCTCCTAAAGACCTCAATCGTTTGGGGAAACAGTAATTTTTCACAGCAGACTGTGAGACAGAACATTTCTCCATATTCTCTACAAAGCAGAATTTAAGTCTTACTGCAGAGAGCTGGGAGTTTTGCAAAAGTCCAGCTAGAGTAGATCACAGGTAGGTTGTGTGGCACTGTGAGCAGCACAGCCCAGCACAGAGCCTTGCATGGTGATGGCCTGCACAGCTGGGCTGGTAACTCTTAGCACAGGTTGTTCAGTTGGGGTGGTGTTGTCTTGCCTGGGAGGAGAGGGGGAGTATTAGCAGCTACAAACCCCATTTCAGTAAAGATTTCACAGCATCACAGCAACATCAATCCCAGCTAATCTTGCTCTCAATGTCAAGTTCTTTTGGGCCAACTGCATCAAAGAAGGAAGGATGGCACTGGATAGCTGTGGAAGGGCTTGCTTGCCATTTCATTTATGGCTGGTGACACCCAAAGATGCAGGAGTGCTACAGTTGATTCCAGGTTGACCTTCTGCTTGCCAAGCATCTTGAGTGGCCATTGGTCACAGAAGCTGATGGCAGGGGATGTGGTGCCAGCAGCGGGCATGGGCTGCTGCCATGGTGGGAGCTCATGTCCTGAGAGCAGCGCCCAGGGTGAATGAAAAGACAGAGGGAGGGTTGCACCAAGAGGATTTGACAGGGTTTTGTTGCTCATACCATGATTCTTCTGTCCCTTAATGCCTCCAGAGTGTCCCTGCTCTTTCATTTCTCATTCCTAGAACAATTAATGAGCTGCATATGTGCCCTTAGCACCGTCTCGTGGTACCTTTACAGTAGCACTCATGCAATAAATGCTGGATGAAGGAGGGGAGCATCCAGATGAAGACAGGATGTTTTGGATTACATATTCCTGCTGTCCCCAAAGTAGAACAAGGTTCCCCACACTAAGGAAAGGACAGTTTAGACCAAAAAAACCCAACAGAAGTTGGATGCCA
Organism: Picathartes gymnocephalus; assembly: GCA_013390045.1. Lineage (NCBI taxonomy): Eukaryota > Metazoa > Chordata > Aves > Passeriformes > Picathartidae > Picathartes > Picathartes gymnocephalus. The sequence continues at coordinate 550,810 of WEKY01007108.1, forward strand.
CCATCACTGCATCTGTTACTCATAACTGGTGCTTATATACCGCACCTTTTATCTGAGAATTAATTAAATCTAAGCTACATGAACCCTGGAATAGACAAGTGGAAAGGGCAATGGAAGTTTTCATTTTCACGCTCTGTATTTTGAAAAGGCAAGAAACAGATTCCTGTGTTTAAGACCATGAGAGCTTCACAAATTCAACTTTTGGAGGTCTCTTTATGTCACTGGGCAACTTCTTTTAATAGTAACTATACTATTGTGCTAATTTGGGCAGCAGTTTACAGTCAAATCCTGGCACCCATTTTATCCATACTCCTTATGTGTTAGCTTACACCCTGGCTTTAGCCTGGGAGAAGCCAACAGGGAAAGTTGAGACAAATTAAACACCGGGTTATATTTAAGGTTTCTCCCTGCAGGATGGATAAACCTCACTGAAATCACTGTTCTGAGACTGCAGGCACAGCTATTGAGGACAGTCCAGATGCAAGCCAGGTCTCATTTCCAAAGCATAGAGTGGATTAAAAGGTATGATTGCAGTTCTAGTTAGCAAAACTTTAACACAGCTTGTCACAGATGAGCTAAGAATGATATGCATTAGTAGTACAAGAGTAGAGATTTTTGCGCTCTAAGGCTGCTTTTGCTATTGTTTCTGTGTGCTGTGTAATAGAAGTGGGTGATGCCAAGGACACGTATCCAACTCATTAATGGACTAAGTTAGCACACTGTCAGTATTCTACATCTTATAGATCTATAAAAATATATACACATATTAAAATACATAAGGAATTACATATGTGTAGTGCTCCTGGTTGATGGTGACAGAACTATTTATGTTCTAGTCTTGTCGGGGGAAAGGACATTGTGTTTGCAATTCATTATGTCCCCAAAGAAGTAGTAAACACTGTATCTATGCTGTGAAGTAAATATATAAAAGGTCAGAAAAGCAATGTAATTGCAAAAGAAGAGATGGCAGATGAATCATAGACCTGCATCAAGCCTTACCCTGGTACCACCCAAGAAGATCTGAGCATGAGTATTCAGCCCTCAGGACTGCACCAATAGTTTTAGCATTTCAGAGCTAAGGAAAAGAAAGAAATAAAAGAAGGCAAGAATTTAGCTTTTGTTCACTGTGTGAAAGGGGAGTGTGTAGCTCCTCACACAGTCCCACAGGACACGCAGAATGCAGTGGCTGCTCTATACAACCTTTCACTGGAAGAATGTGCAGGCATCAAAAATATTTGCGATACTAATTAAAGATTAGAAAATACTCATTTAGGAAAATGTCCCTTGGCAGGGTATTTCAAAATAAACTAAACATATTCCTCTCCAAACTGATGGAAAGGGCTGTATTCCTCAATTTAGTTAGAGAAAAGGGGATTAAAAATGCACCCTAGTTGGGAAGAAATGGGTTATAAAAATGAGACATAAAGCACTTTACATCAGTGCTGACAAGAGTCCAAACTAAAGAATCATCCTTTAGTCCAAAGACTGAGAAATAGCAGACATCTAGATGGAATAAAGGTCATTTAACATAATAATCTATTTTAAAAATGGACATTCATCTTTCTAAAGTACAGCAATGAAAAAAAGTCACTCTTTTTGTTGCAATTGAAAAAGAAATTAAAATGTTATAACAAATACTATGGCTCCGTGGAATGCAGCACATAGTTGCAGCACAAATTTTGCCACAAGACAGACTTTTAAAATTGAGGTAATATTTTGAGACCATATTACACCCAAGCCTGGAACATTTTGATGAATTTCATTTTCCATGGGCCTTATCAGAGTAGCAAAAAAATATCAAAAGAATATTAATATCTGGAAATTCCTGTGTAACATACTGTTTTGCTGATGAAAAGTCATGCACACAGCATGAACTGGTATTAATAAGTATACAAAAGAATGTATTATCCCTCACAGTTTATATGTATAAATGTTGGCTACACCTATGGGTTTTTTGTAGTAGTGTTGTCATGGTTACCATTCAGCTGTCTTTATGTTTTAATATGCCTTGTTTTGTAAGGTTGAGGTTCAATTCAAGTTCATATGAAGCAAATCAACTGAAGTTTTCAGATGTGGTCTCTAACTTCATGTGCCTTGTTTTCTGAGAGGCCAACTTGCAATACTTTTGGCATGACTTTAAGAGAGATGTCAAGCACCCTCAGACGCAGCAGAAGCCAATGCTCTGTATGCAGTGACTGAGCCATGAATAATCTGCCAAACTGCACAATCCATGACAGTCTTCTTTTACAAGGCTATAAACCTGTTTCAGGTTGTATAGGGAATGTTTCTGTGCTCCTACAGGCTGAACCTACCACTGTTAGACACTAAATGAACAGCATTTCATTCTCTCAGCAGCCTTTATTTATTGCCTGAAGCTACAGGAATGCTTGGCTGTAATGTAAAACATAAGCTTAATTCCTATGTGTGACATCAATAATCCAATACCTTTGGTCCACTGAAACAGAAAACTCCATTTCCCCTTTCCCTTTGCAAATTTCCTCATGTTCAAATGTTGGGGGTGGGTAGGTGTAATATGCAATTTGCCTTTGGTAGTTC
>WEKY01007108.1:561085-576091 GCA_013390045.1 Picathartes gymnocephalus
AAAAAAGGCAAAGACAAATTAAGAAGACGACTTCAAAATCAGAAGTGTATTTGTTTTTGGTTTGTGGTTCTTTTTCCATCTGCATTTAATTCAATATTTCAGGAGACAGATTTAGGGCACAGTTTATAGGTTGTGCGAACAATTCCCTGGCACCTCTCTTTTTTCTTCTTTAAGAGCATGTCTAACTTCCTGCTGAGTAGAACTCCAGAGCTGATCACAGGACAGATCCACCAACCTACACCTTTAACTGGCTGGGTAATCCCACGCTGTATTTCACTGTAGCTGAACATCTCTGTCTTTGTCAGATACTTCTCAGCAGTCAATTTGTACGTGAGTTTATGGAAAAGCTTTGCAAATCATTGAAAAGTAGAATAAATAGGAATATGGCATGAGTGTACTTGTAGGTAAAATTAAAAAACATTCTGGCTTGATTTCTGAAGGTTGGCTACAAGCCCTGCAACGGAAGTTTTCTAAATATGCTTTCAAAATAAAAAATACTCACTAAATGCTTCTTGAAGGAGTAAATAGGCAAAGCAGCTTTGAGCTTCATTTTGTGCTTCACTTGCAAATAGTTATCTGACCCAGCCTCACACCTTAGCATCTAACTCTGCAACAGGTCACCCCAGCATAGTGTTACAGGCTATAACCTTGCCCTGCCATTCATGCTTAATGTGGTCACGGCTTGATTTCTTATGGCATGCTAGGACTCCTGGCCAAATTTCTTTGCTAACAGGGAAAAAAAGTCAGGCTGACAAACTGAACATTTCCAGTGCAATTATGGGAAGACAGAGTGGCTTTTCACTCCAAAAATGCATATATCCACACACATATACATGTGTATATAGACAGACACACTCATCATACGCGTGTGTATAATGTCTTGCCTTTATATTGCATTTAAGAGCTACAGTGCTCTTCTGAGAGAAAAGCAGCCATTCCCCTTGTCAGAGAGCTGCAACTCTGCCAGTCAGTTCAGTCTGAGAATGCCAAGTGAGCCATTTGAGACGTGTGATCTTTCAGCTGCACAGCATCCCATTCATCAAACGCTTCAGCAATGTAATATATAAAGCTGGAAAAAACAGAAGCCGCAGATGCAAGAAAAATCAATTAGCAGGAACACCCATATAAGAAACAAGGCCTGCACAGAATCACCACATTGGCATTCTGAATTTCCTAAAGCTACCTCCTCCCTTCTTTTGGGCGATCTTGGAACACATTCTGTAATTAGGATGAGAGGATAGGAGTCTTCTAATCCCCTAATTAGGCACTGATAATTTAATAGAACACTGCAGAACTTAATGATACTAGGTAGCACTAAGCACAAAGTTGGCATTATATCCTTTTCTCCACACCCCTGCCCCACCAAAAATTTCAGATATGGCAAGCCTCAACGTTAGGAAAGAGGCTGTTATAGTTTAGAAATAGTTTCCATCTGGAAGAAGGCGCACCCAACAGAATTCAAACAATGCACACTGCAATCTCAGTTACAGTGGCATAAATTAGGATCAATTCCACTGAGGTCAGAACAGTTATATCTGGGAGACACGTGAGGATTGAGGCTAAGTAACTGCAGGAGAGTTAGTTCTCATCTCCTCTCCCATAAGTCAGGCTGGCCTTAGTTTCCAGTTGGACTCTGTCCACATAGTGGGCCAAACCTGGCTTTAAGTTTCAAGAGAATAAATGTGGAGATACTGATTTTACTGGAGCTATTCCCAATTACAGTAGTGCAAAGTTTGACCCAGAGACTATTTATAGATCTGGGCACTGAGCAGTGGCCAGCAGTTGATGTCCCATCATACTCTGGCCTTGCTGGACTGGAACATTCAGAGTACAAAGGCATTTCTGTGTGATCTGGAGTACCACGTTTCAGACCTATGTTTGATCACAATTATTTCTCACATGGATGAAGGCAACAATTCCCAAAATAAAGTGCACATGTGGAACGCACTTATCTACCTAGTTCCTCTCCTCCCCCAAGAATATTTTTTGACTTGTTAACTACTGGAACTTGATCCTCATGTAATACAGGAAATGTGTAAGGGTGATACCAACGACCTTAGCAAAGTGCAAGCTGTGAATAGCCCTGGTGAAGCTGAGCAGCCAAAAAAGACAAAAATGTTGGCATGCCAGCTGTTGACTGCTACTGCAGGTGAAAGGCTTTTAGAAATATTTAAACCAGTTAGAGTATAAACAGGCCAGCTTCACTAATGGTAAAAAGGTGAGAAAGAAGGCAATAAAGCATAAGTGCAGTGACCGCATATAGTGACATGAACTGCAAAGTCTCCCTTTGATGGCAGGAGCAGCCAGAGGCAGAAAGGCAGAGCTTAGCAAAAGGCTACAGAAACACTGGCGTGAACTGTAAGGGTGATAGGGGTATTCCAGGAGGAAGAGTACTCTTGGGTGGAAAGGAGGAAGCAACACCAGCTCAGGGCTGAGGTCTGTCTTGCCACCTCTTCTCCCAGAGGGGTAAATGTGGCTCTGCATAGCTGAGGGCCCCTTAGGGCAGTAATTATAAGGTGAATGAGAATTGTAGCTCTATATGACCAAGGCCCTATTAAGCATTCTCTCCCATTATTTAAGGTTGAACTGATACAGAGTGTAATGGACCACTGTTGTCTGACAAATAATAAATACACCACACAAATGAATTTCAGGGTTAGTGAGACTCTTCATGAATTTGAATGGAATTTAGCAAATAGTCCCACATGAAACAATCCAGAGGAAAAAAAAATTAAAATGTCAAAGCACTTCATTTTAGTATTTTCAAAATGGAATGGTTCATTTTAGAACTGCCAAAACACTTTCAAAACAAGCTTTTAATCTGTCCATTTTAAAATTGCTGTAAATTTTAAAAGGAAGGAGAAAAAGCTTTTAAACATATGAAACAGCCCAAAACCAAAAATGAAGCCATTCTTTTGAAGCTGAACTAAATATTTTGGATTGAAAAAAAATGATACTTTTCTTGAGTATTTTTTATTTTGCCAACAGTGTTTCAAAACTGAATTTGACCAAAGCTAAAATGCAATTCTGAAAAAATAAATAGTTGTTAGATAGAACCATTAACTAAACATCTATAGAATCAGAGAGTGGGTTGGGCTGAAAGCAACCTTCAAGGGTCATCTATTCCAATTCCCTTGAAATAAGTAGGGACCTCCTCAACAAACCAGGCTGCTCAGAGCCCCATCCAGCCTGACCTTGCATCCTTCCGAGGATGGGGAACCTCTCTGGGCAACCCATGCCCACCTTTTTTGTAAAAACTTATTTCTTAGATCTGATTTCAAGCATTACCAAGCTCCTGTTCTAGGTAATCTACTGCCAGTTAATGTCTCTGAGTTTAATGGAGCAGAATGAGGCCCGTTCCTTTCCAAAAATTATTTAACCTTATTGATCTCTTTTTAATTGGAAAATCTGAACTGATTTCGTTTTATAACAGTAAAATAACAAAGGTTCCATCTGAAAACACACAGTAAAAAACATTAACCATGCCCAAATTCTGTTCCACAGCAGCACTTCTGTCACGTGTGCTCCTGTCCCCACTCGAATTCAGCCACACAAGACACTGAAAATGTGGCACTTGTGAGCCCCTCACAAAGAACATGGAAATGAAGCACCAAACTCATATCCTCCTGAGAGGATCGATATGTTCAGCCAGAAATATTTGGCTTGCAGGTGTTTGGCTGTCTGATGAATAGCTTTAATCTTATACAGAAAGCAGATACTTTTTTGTGGAAAAATTATGCTCACAAAATCCAACTTTCCCTTTAAGGAACAGATGGAGATGGAAAATTTTTAACCTATAAGATGTAGCAACATGTGTGGTTTCCACACTGCCTCCTCAATCTTTTCTGCATATCCACTGACTTGCCTTGCTATAGAAAATTGTACTAAAGGTGATTGGCTGTGAACCCAAAATGTTGCCCAGTCTCTCAAGCTCTGTCAATGGATTTATCAACAATGTTTCCATGTGTGGACCTTGACTTTTCTCAAATACCCATCCTGTTAGAGGTAGAACATGCTACTGTACTGTGTGTCACTGGATATTATGGTCACATATCCATGCTGGCCGAAGGGAAGAAAAGTCCTGCAGACACAAAGAACCCAAACCAGTTCCCCAGGAAAGGGGAGTCAGGTTTTTTAGATATTTTAGAGGTATGAAATTTTTTATTACCGATATACATATACAGACATTCTAGATTTTGCTTCCAAAATACAAAGACGTATTATTGCAATAGCAAAAGAAATTCATCTGTGTTTAAGGTTTGTTATGACTCGAGCAAAAGGAAGGAAATCTAGGGTTAGAGATCACTCCCTCCCTATTGTCTATCACAACAGGTTACCATCCTTAATTTTACCCAACTATGGCATATCGGAGGCCTGATTCTTAACTTTGAAGTTTTTCCCCTTTCTGGAATTAAGCCAGAACCACAAAATATTTGAAAACACAGGGCTTGAGGGAATTGTGAAAGTAAAACCAAACAGAAAGTGTTTACCCTTTCAAAAGATGCCTTTAAAATTGTCTTCGACCTGTTTTCTTCATATTTATATTGGCTCTAGGTTATTTAATAAAACTGTAGGAAATCGATTTCAAAATATTATTTTTAAAAGACAAATAAGGAAACGTTGATTTTTTTTTTTCAAATATATCCTGCATTATTTTTAAATGCTGTCCAGATTTGGCTTGACATTATTACACATTTCAGGATTATCTGAAAGTTAATAACATGATGCTTTACTTTGACCCTCCTTTTTAGCATTTCGATGTATCATTGTTAATTGATTGTAGTGTTCTCTTTAGTGATATTTGATATAAAATCACAGGTTTGAAGATCAAAATCAAAAACACATATATACACAAGTGTACAAGTCTACATACATATATATACTTATACATACACAGACCTGTGCATACATATGGACACATATGTATGTAGCCCACAGAAATTATTCATAAAGATGCAATGTGTTCAATCAGCCAACTACAATAAACACATCATTCATTAGTTTAAAATTCTATTGACTTTAGAGATAATTTTTCCCGAATAATGAATGTACATTCTAGACACGGTAAAACTTTAGGAGTTTAACAAAATATTTTAATAAACCTATGAATAAAATAGAGAGAATTTCACAGAGGGAGGTTTCAGTGGCTGATATGGAGGGAGGACATTTTCATATCAAAAAATATGGTGGCATCTGTCAGGTAAAATGTTGTAATAATCCTCTGGGTGCTACTTCCCTCCCACTAATGTGTTGGGCAGATTAGATTAACACCATATGTCTGTTCATAGAAGGAGCTGGAAACCAATGTAAATACAGAGAGAGAGAGAGTTCATTTTGCAGCCTTGTTTTCCCTGCACTCCTGCTATCTCTGGGATAGGGGTTGGTGGTATGCACTGAATAATGGAGGAGGAGTTAAACAGCCCCAGGAACAGGTCAAAGCATGGAGGGAGAAAGCATTGGGGGAGGAAGAGAGAAGTGAAGGCAGGGAAATAGTTATGGAGAAGCTCTTGCAACTGCTTTCTGATAGACTGAGGTCTCCATTCTCTTCTGTATCCTCTTCATGCCCTCTTCCCAACTTCTGACTTTGCCTTGCTTTGACCTCAGGTGGGAATTGTGCTCCTAAGGCCGAGCCAGACTGCTCATTCACACCTCACTCTGTCCACAGTGCTTCTCTAATATGGGCTAGCAGCAGTCCATGGCAATGATTTATTATGAACTAGGTGCAATTGAAGTTCTCTTGTCCTGTGGGAAATATTTGTAGATAGAAACCGTTATGTAGCATCTGTAGTTTCCAAGTATCCATATGCAGGATAAATTAGTCGAAAAATTATTCCCTGACTCTGCACTGGAGTCTTCTTGGCAGAAAAGATTGTTTACTTATTTGTAGCAGTATAGCAAGACCTTTTCCCTATTGTTTGCAAGCTTTAGCCAGCAGATGAGAAGTAAAAGCAACTTCAAATTAATACTTGTACCAATCTCATTTATGACTGAACTGAATTACAGCTTCCGAAATGAATGTCAGAATTAGCTTACACTGTGCTTCACTGGCACTGTTGTATTAAAGTTTATGTTGTCAGGCCCGTTCATTTAGACATCCAGAGCTCTCCTTTCTTGTCACCAGACAAGTTACTGTCTGTAACACTATGAGTCACAAGGACACGTAGTGAAATTCAGGTAGAACTTCAGAAAATTAGCTCCAAACAATTTCTATGGATTAGCTTCTTCAGATAAAGGGCAGTGATGAATGCTCCATTATAGCAGAGGCAAAAATGTTTCTGTGAAAAAATATTAAACCACATGAATTGTATGCTTTCTGCACGGACTGATGTATAAAGTCTCCTTGCCTTGTTTTTTTAAGACGAGCTCTGGGCTGATCTCTTATTTGTGAAAATGGATCCATGTTTTTTCCTCATGGCTTTTGTTGTGAGAACCTAGGACTAATACCATTATGTTTTTCAGCCTTTTGAGAAGAAGTATGTTCCTATCAGAGGAGAATTCTGCAGTAAATAGAACAAAAATAAGCAAAACATTTGCAGGTACATTGGTTCTGTTTTTAAAAAGAATTTGGGTCAGAAACATTGTCGTCAGATTTATTGCAATCCTTCTCAGGTAAAAATAATGAAAAAATACTCACTCAATAAAAAATGCCAGAATTCAAACGAAACGTTATTCATAAAAAAAAGGTTCAGTTAGCTGAATCCATAATAGAAATCAGCCATGCCATGATTTTTTTCCTTTCAGAGAATTCACAATGTGTTTTTAATTAGAGGGAATCCGGTTTCCAAAAATCATGGCACATTTCTGTGCAACCAGTCTGCCACTACCTGGTCTAGTAATGCCAGCATGATTTAAAAATTAAGGGTGGGCATGGGATTCAGGGCTTCAAACCCCAAGCCAGGAATAGTTTCAACTCTAACATTTCAGGTTTTCCTGGGTAAAAGGCATCCTCAGATTAAAAATAGTTGAGTAGACTGTAAATGAGAAGGTCTAAATAGTGCCGAACTACTATAACCACTGAAAGTTGCAAGGCACAGAGCTGAACTGCATGGCTTTTATGGAAAAATTGTAATCTTTTTCCCCTCAAAACAGATGGAGGGTAGGAATTCAATATTTTCTCTTAATCTTTTTCTAGAAAAAATGGATTTCCAAGGGTTTGGCTTCAGTTCTAAGTAGACAAAAAGAAGTGAGAAGTGTTTTCTAACCAAACTGTGCAGTGACATAGTGAGGTACATGGCAAAGTTAAGCAATTGGGTCCATTTCTTGGCTGCATGATTCCTATCTGAGAGCAACTTACCTTATTTTGATGTTTCTGAAGCCAGCAAGACTGTTTCCTAAGGCAATGAATGGGGTAAGGCCTCTGTTCATGACAGGTTCACAGAGTGTAGAGGCTTGTCTGACAAGAGAAATAGCAGCTGCAAAAATGATTTACATTCAAACAATCAGTATTTCAAGAAATGCTGAGAGATTTGCATCATAATACATAAAGTAATTTGCTATAGGTACAAACAAATAAGGCTTGAATCTAATTTTAATCTGTTTTCCTTGTTTTACTGTTGCTTACAGTTTAAATTCTTCTTGCTCCACAACCACAAGTCCTCAATGTCTATGTTTTTACAAGAGGAAGCATTAGACTTTAGACAGATGTTGGACTCTGGGCTGATGGTTCCCAATCAAAGGAAATTCCAAGTCAAATGAGGGTTTATATCTCTTTGTTTAGAAAGTGCAGAAATAATGTTTCTAATTTCTCATAAAGTGAAAATTTATATCCTACAGTCCTACATAATGTCTGTGATTGCAGTACTGTTAGTCTATGACAAGAGTTTGTCCCACAGATAATGTTATTTAGTTACAGGTGTATAGACATACACACACACACAGAGCAACAAAAGTGTATTCAATAGGTAACTTCAGTAATGGAAGAATTAGATAATATAACCGAGATCTTTTACATAGGAGAGATCCCATTTACATCAATGGAATAATTTGCTATGACAACGATTTAGAGGGTCAGGTCTGTATAACAACCATCTGTGCTCCTTAGGTTTTATCCTCAGATATTCTCCAGCAACAGAAAGAAAATGCCAGGTTGACAGGTAACCCAGCCTATTTCCAAACAGCATGCCAGGCCCCTGACTGCTTGGGTGTGACATTTGACTGCAGGTGCTTTCACACTTTGATTTATTCTGCTGCTCTCACCATTGCCCTGTTTCCCCGTGCAAATTCCTGCAGACATTAGGATGGACACTGTCACCCTGCTTGTCCACTTGTCACAGCTGAGCTCTGAGCTGTTCAGCCAACACCCTGAGACTGAGCTCAGCCAAGGTGGGGGCACTGCACGGTGCCCTGTGCATGGCAAACATGGCACTGAGATCCTCAGGGCTGTAGCAGCTACTGCAGCAGGCACCACAAACCCATAATTGTTACCGGGAAGATACTTCTGTATTAAGGCACCAAATGCTGAGCCTTCTGCAAATGTTTTAAAGTTATGCAAAATAACCTTTACTACAGTATGATATTGCTGCTATTATTATACTTCAGAAATTAATCAATTTTGCATATTTTCCCTAACAAATGTTCAAAGGAAGACTAGGACCAGACTGCAGGAATTGGCATTGGCTGCTACCAAAAGTTAAGTGTCTTTTTTAGGAAATATTCTGTCTGTAAAACAGCAGTTTCAATGTACAAATTTATAACCTAATTCTGATAAAAGCATTGCAAAATCATGATATAGTTAAGGGGTTTTGTAAGACAGCTTTTAGTTTTGTTTTTTAATAGTTAACGTGCAAATCAGAGAGGCATTTTCTTATAACCAAAGAGAAAACCTGTCCTGTTTGCAATGAGCAGCACCCAGAGAAGATGAGAAAGCTTATCAGCAACATTTGCAAAAACTGATTTAGGGTCAGCACCAGAGACTCTGGATCATTAAATGTCTTTGCTAAAGGCAGGTTTCCCCAAGAATGTGTGCAGAGGATTAGATTTCCAGAAAAGGATACCAAAGAGAGTAAAAAGAAATGAGATGTCTGTGGAAGGGCTTTAGGCACATCAGTACTTTTTCTCAGGGGCTTCTCAAATGTGAACTTTCCCATGGAGTAACACATCTGATGCAATGGGATAGGATTTCAGAATGATTGGCAGACTCTTCTCAGTCAGAACAAGAACATCCTCACCAGCTGAGTGCCCAGAGCACCTGGTAAGTGGCAGTCCTGGACTGAGAGCCAGGCTCTCTACCTGCCAGGGCATTTCAGCCTGGTCTGAATAGCAAAACAGTCCCTGAACCAGACAAAGGAGTATTGCAAAATTATTTGGTAGCGGCTGAGGTAATCCCTGGCATCTGGGAAATTGTGATTCAAATCCCTGTTCCAGAGTGGAGTGGAGAATGTTTAGGGCCCAGAAAATGACAGTGAAGTAAAGTAGTGAGGAGCCAACTCCAGCCACTCAGGAGCTTCAGACTCAAGTCAGGGCACCTAGAAATGAGGGAGCTCATGGTCCGCTTTGAAGCCTGATACAAAGGGACCACACAATAAAAAAAGGGCAGCGTTAGCTGTGTGGATGTACTGTGAATCCTCATCTCTTGCCGGAGAATTCCTGCTGCTTCCCAGTAGTGCTCCTTCCCCAAGTGACTTAAAGGAGAAGATTCATCAAAGAGGAGAAGCAACCAAGGTGAGTCTAGAGGAAGACATCTTCATCACCCAGTAAAATCTGTTCAGTCAACGCCAGCCAATGTAAGATATAAAATCCCAAGCTGTAAGATGAAAATGGATTATGTGTAGTAGTACTATAAGACCAGCATGATACTACAAGTAGCTTCCAATTAGCATAAATATAAGGTTATCATAGAAAACTGTTGCTGTAAATCTTCACAATTTAGCATTTTAATGTTCTTCTTAATGCTTCCTATGAACAAAGTGATGAAAAACAGGGCCTACTTCTGGGAGGAGGTAACTCCCATGCTGTGCATGCACACTGCAACGGAGCGTTCACTGTCACACTTCTGTGGTACACAAGAAGGAAATAAACCACCAGGAAACTGGAACACTGACTTTCAGAGGAAGAAATGCAGCATGAAGCCATGCAGTTTTGCTGGAATTGGATGAGCTGGACCCAGAGATGTGTGAAGCTCAGAACTTTAGTTTACTTTTGTTTCAGCAAATTGCACCAGTAGGCTGGTTTGCTTTTCACAATTTCCTACCAAAGAACTTTAAAGTTTTATGTGCTGGAAAATCAGAGCTAGTGCTAAACCTTGGCAAATTTTGCCATGTTCTCTTTTCCCTTGCATGTTATCAGCTCAGAATTAATATGCTGTCTCTGATAATGTGGGGGAACAGTAGTATCACGCATGTTCAGAACCATCACACAAAATGTTTCAAGAGCAAATGGGAAAAGACCTAGTGTCGACTTGATATGACCCTTTGCCACAGTCCTTCCAAGGTCACTTACCATCCCTAGAAAGAATAAAAGGGTTGTTTTTCTGGGTCAAGGACTTGCATGGCTGGTGTGATCTTGAAAGCTGCAGATCCATGCCTGCCAGCCATCAGCCTTGTTTTGTAAACATATTCCTTCCCTCTACAAAACAGCAGGTCCCAATTTTTGTTTCAGGTTGGGTGGGATATAATCACCTGGACACAGCTGTGCCAGGGTAACAGAAGGTGCAATACTGTGTGCTTAGTTAAATTGTTTTTGGCATGGAAACTCATGTAATCCTTTAAACCAGAGTTATGCTGGTTCACATTGGGCAGGACCAGGTGAGATTATCATCAGTGCCAACTTACTCCATTGCAGTCTTGTAACTGAGTTCTTTCAAGTTAACTCCTTGCAGCTTCTGTGGGTAGAGAATCTTTTCTCACAAACTTCTGGTCTGCCTCTCCTGGCCAAAAATATGATTAGGGGCTGTCACAAGTGTGACAGAGTGGCTGGTGTAACACAGTGTTCTGACAGGAACAGCACTCCATGTTCAGGGATTAGCACAGCTATAGTCTGAAGTGCAGCCTTTGCTTTCCCAACAGAGACTTTTTATCCACCCCTTCATGTCCCACACTCACAGCCCTATATGACCAAAAAGGTGCTTTTGGAAGAACATTCTGTCTCCCAGTGGTTGCCTGTGCACAAGTACTGGTGGTTACCAGCCTTTTACAGCAGCTTCAGTAATTAATGGCATTTCAAATCTTCATGCTACTGACAAATGACTGTATCATGCATTTGGCTTGTGCAAAAAGTACTGTTCAGTCACAGATCTAACCACAGAAAAGAACATTTTTAAAAGAGTGTTTATATTTTGTAAGGATTAAAGAAAGTATATGACATTTTCCTGGATCTATAAACAACATGAAGTAGAATGAACTATTGTGCCAATAACAATGTCAAAATCTTGTAGAAAAATGAACATGAAAGCTCAACTTTACCAAATAATTCATATTTCAATTTTTCTGGCTTTATAATATATCATTTGCACAAGAAAGAATAGTTGTTATTATTAACTGCTTTTCTGAAAATTAAAATCCAAAAGATGTTCACAGGTAAGCAAATTTACATCTCTACTGTCAGAATTGAATCCACTGATTATATTAAATGAGTTTTCTGGCCACTCTCCCAACATGGAGAACAATTCAAATCATGTTTCTTTGAACATTTAGCAGCTGGCAATTGCTGGCTGCAGAGTACCTGCCAAGAAGACACTGTGCTTACAAACAAAATTATACACCTACTTACATGTACCACAGAACAGGTCGTATTTTTCCCTACATTAATATCAGCTTTCACAGTGCTGGAATGAAGCACCTTCACTAGGCAATTGCTTTAGCAATAAATTTGCCTCTATTATTGACTTTGCAGGATACATTTCTTGGAGAATGGGCAGAAGCTTCCAGTATCTTTGTCTACTGTGAGTACAGCAATAAAAAGAATTGATCAGATGAGTACTGAAAATGCAGTTCAAATGTAGAATAAGTTTCCACCTTGACCATTCAAGCAATATAGACAGGATAGATGCATTCTCTCTGTCTGATCACCCTCAGGATATGGATCTCCTACTGGCATTTTTCTGGTGGGAGCAAGAAGTAATTACAATTGCATTTGTTCTGCAGTGGCATTTTCTTTCCTTATTGCTCCTTTTTACCCCACACTGAGAATGGAGATTGCAAGATCACTGCAAAGCAATGCTGTGGCACAGTAGGCATGAAAAGGCCATAAATGTATACAGGGAATTATCGTTTAATGCAGTGAATACAAAACTGAAGCAGCTATGAGTCAGAAGATGCCTAAGGGTAGAAAAAGGGTTTAACGTGGAGAAGTCTAAAACTTACCCCTTGAGCTTAGCTACCTTTTGGAGACAGTATCAAGTCACTCCTTTCACGGGGGCCACACTCACAGAGAGATCTTCCTGACAATATTAACACCACGGCTTTGTGGTGAAGGCAAGCCTAGTCCAGAGTCACATCTTACCAATTTATTTCTTAGTGTTCAGTAACATTCTCACTTTGGAGTATTCCAGACTCTGCATCATGGCTAAATTTTGGTGGGAAACGTGGTGGTGGAGGAAGTCACTGCACCTGAGTACCTGCCTGTCCTGGTTACTGCTCCCAGACATTTCAGGGCAAGTGTATTTGACTGTCAGGCTTTATTCTGCCCTCAGAAAATGCAATTTGCAGGTGTGCACAGCGCTGCAGTGCCCTGCTCTGGCACAGGGGTGAGGGGCTGTGCCCTGCTCCCACCCAGAGCCAACTGGGACTGGGCTTCTTTGGGACAGAAATATTATCAAAGTACCTGGTCTCCTTGGTACCCTCCCCACCACCTTGATAAGCACCAGCCAGGGAAGCTGTGATTTGGACATGGGTTGGTATTTAAGACTGCAACAAATTGCTGTCAATAATAATTAAAAAATGAGGTACGAATGGGAAATAAGATTGGAGATGACACTTTGACCAGGAGGCCTTTTTCAGGTTGTGGAAAAAAATAGAACACAGTTATTTTTCCCACAGCCTGGGGAAGGCCTCGTGTGCTAAATGTCATCTGTAATCTTGCTTTCTATTTCTAGTGTATATTACACTGCTCTGCCAGTGCTGCTATAGTTAAAGTGGTGTCAGTGTTTCCATTGTAAACCCCTATTTTCAGAGGTTTGTAACTCAACCGTAAAAATTTTGCTCTGGGCTGAAACTTAGAAAACAAGTTCTATAACTGAAACATATTCTTTTTTTTTTTCCCTCCTTGTTATTAAAGAAAAAAAATTCCATATTTTAAACACAAAATTTTGCAAGTTATTAGACTATAAGAGAAACAATGTGTGAAGTTTGAAATTACTCCAAAAGTACTGTTAACAGCTTTTTGAGGTAATTGTAAACTTTTTTTTTTAATTTCCAAATACAGATATACTACAGGAGCTTTTTTTTTAAAGAATGAATAGCCATACAATCAGGTTTAAATAATTGGAGTTTCAAAACTTCGAGTAACTATTTATAGGACTGGGTCAATAATCTGCATTTTATAAAGGCTTCTAAGTACGTATTTATGTAATAAAATGTAGCAACAGTGCATCACAAACAAGTCAATAATGTGCTTTTAGAAAACTTCATAAATGTAGTTACACAGGCCAATAGTCTGCAAGGGATTTTTTCACATGGAAAGGGTCTCTATTTAGCTAAGAAAACCTTATTCATGCAGAAATAATCAGATGGGGTCCATGCATCCTTACCTTTTCTATATGCTGTTGCAGTGACAGAGCTGGATACCCAGTTTGGGTAAGGCAGGAAAGGTGCCATACACAGCTGCTGAGGTTTGCAGAGCAACACAGGAGGCTGTGCAAAAGTTATTTGAAGTAAGACAGAGGGGTTCTGGCAAGGATTTTGGTAATATCATAGAATTCTGGTTACTGGAAAACAACAGCTAGGAAAATCTACCAGATGACTGAGGAGCTGACAAATACAGGAAAGCCCCATGATTTGGAACATGGGAAATAATACTGAAGCAAATAATAGAAATATATATATGACAGGGAAGTACCACGAGAAGTATGGCTTCAATCATTACATGCACTCTGCCCTTGTTTTCTGTGCTGAAATTCATCACTATTTTAATAGATAAAGACTTTGATTTTGCAATTGGATTTTCACCAGTGAATCTTATTTAAAAGTTTTCTGGAAAGGAATATCTGGCTCAGAATGTACATTTGAAGAGCAAGAGATTGCAGTAGTTTTTCTCACTGAGTCTAAATAAAACCCGTGGATGGCAATCACATTGGGAGTATTGCAAAATTAGTTCAAGGAACAATCCAGAAGTGCTAATAAAATCAGATCATAAATTTCTGTTCATACCAAACTAGATAAAGACATGTCTGGTTTAAGGCATGTTTGTAACAACCTGTATATTCCATTAACCTCTAACACTTAGATAATTATATTACCACTTAATAACAAGGAAGACAAATATCAATACTCTTATTCATAGTATGGCTTGAATTTTGTTGTAAATACTAGTATTAGCCTTGCTACAGGTATTGTACCTAATTTATTTATTACAGATGACAATTTTCTAGTAATGTTTCAGTTCAGTTCCTACCTTTTGTTTTATAACCCCAATTTAAACATTACAAGGCATGATTTTATAATCCCTAGAATAAAGTCCATTAAAGTCACTAAATCACTTGAAACCTGGTCCAAATCCTGCTGAGGTGAATGGCTCTCTTGCAGTTAATTAATTTGGAAAGATGTTTTACTCCCCCTAAAACTCCAATAAAATCTCTGTTAATGTTTATGGGAATTGCAAGCATACACTCCCTTTATGTAAATGGCTAAATCATCTTTCCAATCTTATAATTTAAGATATATACACATCATATATATGTATATCTTGTTATAAGTTTTATTCAGCATAAAGATTCCAGTCTCCTGGCAATGACAGGAGGACTCTGTTGTCCACCTCCTTATTCCCCAAGGTGTATGATTAATTTTAGTGAAGCTCCTGGAATAAGGTACAACATGGAGAACAATATCAGAATCTGATCCTCAGTTTCCATCT
>WEKY01007108.1:576130-596187 GCA_013390045.1 Picathartes gymnocephalus
AAAAAGGTGTTATTCTTCTATCCTTCTATTAAAGGAACAATTATTTAATGTCAGTTACATTCTTACGGGAAATGTTGCATCTATTTCATAACGGACCTGACTTATAAAGTTATAAGTGGATAGCTACTAAAAGACCACAGAGACTATTTTGGAAAATGTGACTGAAAGCATATTTCTTTGAGAAAAGATGAATGGAAGACTCTAATCCTAATATAGTACAGAGTTAGAAAAAAAAAATTCTGGGAGATGTCAATGTTTTAATATGCTAAAACACAGGAAAGTATGCACACTGTGGCCTAAATTCCCATCACCTTTCTCATGCAAGAAACATCACTGGGTTTATAGGGGCCAAATTTTTTGATCCTGTCATCTTTTTTTAATACCTTATTCACAGTTGCAGTCTCAGCACTCTGCAGGATTCACTTTAAGCACTCAAATTTTCAGACAGAACTTCTCCGTCTTTCAACATTTAAGCATTTATTTGTCTGAATTTATGATTGTTTCTTCGCCAAGAGAGAGGCTCAGAAAGAAGATGGATTCCTCCAAACACACAGTAAACACTCAGCAAATGAAAAGGCTCATGACACCGCATTTTGTTAAGAAATTTACAGCAGGTGACCTGCCTGTTTTCATGGTGGCAGCAACTGTATTATTCATTCCACGTAATGAATTGGGAGGTTATGCTAATCTGAAGAGGGAAGCTATCAATTGTATATGTCCAGACCATCTCTCCATTGATTTTGTAATTAATGATGAATGTACATTTTGGGAGAGAGAGATTGCTGAGGAGGGAACTTCACGTGCAGAATAAAGAAGTTACAGTAGCCTAATCAATTAGGTATGGTTGACAAATGGGTGAGGGATGACACGACAAAGCACTGTGCTTTATTAGTGGTCACAGAGAAGATGTCACATGATATCTATATTAATCTTTCCACAGGCTAAATGTGATCCATTGCATCAGCAGGACCATGAAAAAACTGGTATCTCAAAATCATGTGTCTTTGATGCTAACTTGGAATCTGCTTGGTTTGTTCACAGACAGAAACATTGCAATAATGCACTAGGTGCCAAGATCATTTGTCATTTTAAGCCTGGTAACAGGCTTAAAACGCACTTAGAATATAATTTTAGGTAATAAATAGCACACTTGAACATGGGCTTAACCAGTCTTAAGTGCCAGGAAAAGAAGGTGTGCCTTTGGAAGCGGGTAGTACATCCTTTCTTGGATGCAGCCCGTGCAGAGGTTCATCCCTCCATTCCCAGCAAAGGCCTCACAGCCTCTCACTGCAGCAACAGCTGCCAGACAGTGAAGTGACAATACATGTCACCCACTTAAATATTCAGCTTCAGCTACACAGTGACCTGGAGGTGGACAACATATGCAGCAAGTTGTACCATTCCTTCCCAACAAAATCTAGAAGCCTGCTGCAAAAAATGCAGTGCTTGATGCCTCAAGTCTGACTCACAAACACCACCGCTCCCACCTCATCTGTAATTATTGCTAAGAATGACAGAGGTGTAACAGGGCCATGCCTAGGACCACATCCTCAGTGGACCATACTAGACAGCAAACAGCACTGCATCAGGTCTTCAGGAAGGTTCTTCTTACTTTTGGGTAAGCTGAAGAACTTACATTTCTCTGTGTGGGGATGTTTCTAGATGTATAATATGCACAGATTTCATTTGATTTCCCTCTCTAAATATCTTTAGAAATACAAAGCAAAACAAGACTGACTTTGGAATGAATAAGAAACACGTAGGTGAGAGATCTGTCAGTTCTTAATTGAAAGATGGCAAGTGCTGAATTTTTACAAACAGTATTTCCTTCCCTGTAATGGTTCAGGAAATTCAGTTTTGTGACAAAAGCTCAAAGCTAAGACATATTCTCTTCTAGGCAAGTCTGGCTTACTGAACAGACTTTTGCCTCACTGCAAATTAAATTCAAGCTCAGCGCACTGTGAAGAGGAGAAATCACTTGTTTCAGCATAAATCAGGGTTAACTTGCCTGATATCTATAGTATCTTTAAAAGAGCCATTCTCATGTAATTCACAGGGGCCTTCAGAGAATTTGCATTGCTAAGGTAAAACTGAAGGAGTTACATAACAATCCTCTGCCACTGCACTGTTCACCTCTGTATGTCACAAATACTCCAGAGCAAGACATCTCTCAAGGTTTGGTGCTGTGGGGGTTCGGGAGCATGGAGGGGGTGCTGTGTGTTTGGGAGTCATGGTCTAACCAGCCATTCCATGTCTGTGCCACACAGGGAAGCAGAGCAGTGACGTGTACACACAGCACCACACCGACATCCTCATCAGGGAGCTCCTGCAGGAACCACCCACACCGGGAACGCTCAGGTAGGAGATCAGATCTATGGGAACCCCTGCACAGAGCGACCTTTCTCCAGCTGCGGTGCTTTGCTTCACACACTTTTCAGGGTGCACAGGGATGATGACTGCTCCTAAGATATTGCTTACTCTCAACTTTGGACCAAGAAGCTCTGTACAATTATAAAGACTACAACAAGCTGCAGGCACAATATAAAAATCTGGATTTCAGCGGCTGGAAACATTAGGAACATTAGTAATATCTTCTAAAGAGAATTGGTGCTCCTTAAATTAGAGCTCCCCCTCACTTCAATGCCAAACAGGAGTAAGCCATTTCAGGACAGTGCTGTACCTTGATTAACAACAAGCATTAAAACGAGCATTGTCACGCCATCATGGTTTAAGTTCCTGTGTACCCTATGACAATGTCACATGGCCTCAGTTCAGCACAACATAACATGTCATTATTCTGCTTGTTATCTCCACCTTGAACACCAGCAATCTTTTCTAATTATAGACAGATAGATTCCTAAAATGGTATTTCTCTCTCCTAGGAGGACATAAAAATGGTATGAGTGGTTTTCTATCAGTGAAGATGGTTGGAAAGAGTATTCATTTTGGTATTTAAGAGTAGGTTTCCAGTGTGTAAACTTCAAAGAGACTAAGTTGTAATCACTTGAGAACTTGCATTGACCTGTGTGTTTGTGGTCTGGAGCTGAATGGGAACTGAAATATTTCGTGATTTCCACTGTCCTAGTTCTGTAAAAAATGACTGGTTTCATTGGATACAGGTAGCTTGGGGAATGTGGTTTATTTTTAGTTTGAAATCTTTCTCCAAGTACTTTGTTCACATAGTAATACCCCTATTTCCCAGCAGGTGTTGCAAAGTGAGTTAGAGTGGGTACTAGGGCAGGGAAAGGAAGAGAGGAAGCAAGCCTAAATGTCATACTGAAGTTTAGAAGCCTGGAGGGCAGGAGATAGACCATTACAGGATCAAACTCTAGAAATATCTTTACCTGTTGCTCAAAAGTACAAAGCACAGAGTACAGCAAAGACATTTAAGATGGTTTATCTTTATTTGCATGAGTATTTGTCCCATGATGGGGTATAACAACAGCTACAGGATTGATTTTCCTTAAGGAGACTAATATTCAAATTCAGCTTTATAGGGGAAGAAATCATAAAACAGACAAGATAAATACCACAATAAGGAAGAAGAAACTGTAATTATTGGTGCATCTTTTCACATGGAAGTTTGGGCATGGGGGGGACGAGTTTGTAATTTGTTTTTACAGTTTTATCCCTTGACCCATTTCATAAGCAAACTCCTATAATATTACAGTGCCTGCTACAGTCCTATCTCTATGGAGAAAGTTTGTAAACCTTTGTTTAAATGTTTCATAAGAGCTCTGTGTATTTCAATTTCCTTAACAACTCCTTTATTAACTTAGCCAAATCCATTCTTGACTTCTGAATTAAGCACAGGAGTGAACTCTGTGGGAGTCCCAGCTTTCCCTACAACTGATTGCAGGTTTGGGATGCAGTGTCTGAGGTTCGTTCTGCAGTGGGTCCCTGCACTTAAATAAAGGAAATATGCACATTTCAGAAAAAGGGTAAAGGTCAGGGCCAAGGCAACTCCAGGTAATACTATAGAGGGGGGTAAGAAAACTTTGGGAAGATGCTTGGAATGTTCCCTGCACTTGTCTTCTATGGTAACACTTTACTGGCATCAACTACAGCCAACTGACACCACCATTAAAAAAGAAAAACCAAAAACACAAGAACAATAGATTGAGCCTCTTCAAGATCTTTTAGCCTCTCCTTAACATCTCAAATATAAGTGTCAAATACTGTCCAGACATTATTTTATTGGTGTTTTGAGACACTCTTTACTTTTCAGGACTGGGCACTTTTTCAAAAGCCACACTTCAGCTTGAATAATTTTGTGAATTCCTGTGGCCCATTTTATTCATGGGGTGAGAGCAAATGATTATAGTCACCTCTTCTGGTCCAAAAGCTGACCAACCTTATGCTAGCCAAGAAATCAATGTTTCGAGTGACAGAATTCCTTTTAATGAAATATCTCAGTAATCTGTAATTTTCTTAACACAATGACAGTCAGAATCTAATGGAACTTCCCATCGTCTTTTCTTAAACAGCACCCCCTCTAATAATGTATTTTGTATCATGGCAGATGTGTCTTCCCTCAGGACAGACATTTTGCAACTGGAGTGCCGTAAGTCAAAGTGCTTTTCTTTATTTTGTATAATTTAATTTTTTTTGGTTGTTTAGGGGATTTTTTTCTTCAGCTGGGTAAGTTTTGGAAATTTTCATTTCTGTCTTCAAGATGTAAGGAATCACACTTAGAAATTCAGAGTGTGAATTCTAATTCTCTAAGTTTCCTTAGAAATCTCAGCCAGACTAGTTACAGATAGGAGATACTAAATTAGGATCACACTGACATGGAGGACTGGGCAAGTGCTGAATTTCCTGGATCCATCATGGCCTTGTTTCGCAGAGATGCCACATCCTGCTGCTCAGGACAAGCACACCAGCAAGGGAAAAATGACAGCACAACCCATATTTCTGTTATTCAAAGAATATTTGCCACTGTCTTCTCTGTAGGTTCTGTAAATGTCCAGCTATGACAGCAGAAAAGAAAACTATCTACAGCCTTCATAGCTGCCAGAATTTTCAGTCACAGTTGGGCATTTCTGTATATCCCTTTCTCTATGCAGAGGTAAATTCCAAAAAAAAAAAAAAAAAAAACCAACCCCAAAAAAAACCAAAAAAGCTTTTTCTAGCCCTTCCCCCCATCCACCATGCAATAAGTTGTATGTAATAACATAATATAGAGCATATATTTATTGTTATTATTTTACAATAAATAACATCATTTATAATAACACCAAGGGAAATGGATGCAAAAGTTTTGAGTGAAACAGGACAATAGATTTTGCAGAACTGGAGCTTGGTGAACAGGAATGTGGTCTTTGTTCTGAGAACATTAGCATTAAATGAAAAAAATACTTTCAGGAATAAGGCAGAGACTGTGCTGGTATCAATCATATTGCTGTGAAGCACAGGTACAATGCAAAGAGCACTGCAGAGAGCAGTAAACAGATGGGCTTCCACTCCGCCACGTGTTTTACCTAGTATTTGGACACTCTTATTAACAAAAAGGGTAAAAAATTAAAAGATCTTTTGCTCTATTTTTCACTAATGTAAACACCTTTTATAGAACATGGGTTTGTCTCTCTTTGCACTTCTGTTTTAAGGGGGAAACCTAAATTATAGATTCTGAAAAGGAATAAACAAAAAGCGTGAAAGCAGATGTGGCTAAGTACCCCAATTTTCTAAGATTTCATTATTATCAGTAAATAGCTCCCTTTTAAGAGTAGCCCTAATTGGCTATTAACAACAGTAGCTACCAATTTCAAGGCAATTAATATTTTAAAATAATGAGATGGCTAATATATTACATTAGAGCATACACTAAGCAGAAGTCTTGCTAATTATATATATTATTCTCCCTACTTTGCTTAATGAAGGTGGTCTGGCTTGTAGATTAATTCATTCTTGCTCTATTTTTTTTTTTTTTTAATCAGTGTAACTAATCCTCCCACACACTATTGTAGCATTAAAGCAGAAAGATGTGGATGAAGCAGTGGAAGAAGCACAAAAAAGAACATTAAAATGAAGATATAGTTACAAGTTTCAGAAGCAGTTGCCCAAAGTAAAGAATTAAGATCTGGGAAATTAGAGAGAAGCCTGAGTCAACACTTATTTAACACCTTCTACCTAATGAAAACATAACTCTCTTCACAGAGGTAATCACACCCAGATCAGTTTGATTTGCAGAACATAGCAATTCTTCTGACAAAGATATTACCATTCCATAGCTTAAATAACTGCTTTTCCTGTTTTCTCCAAAGCAGAGATAGGAGGGTGCCTTGGATAAATGGAGATTTCTTCCAAATTGGGAGCTAATCTTCCAGGAAAGAATAGCAATGAATGATTTGTTTACAGTGAAAATCTTCTCATTTGTCTTAGTCTGTAACTACATTTCACTCTCAAATATTTGAGTGTCTCTTTGTGCTCAGCAACTGTTTGCTGCTCTGAATGCATAAGAAAATTGCCTTAGCCAAAAGCTGGAATATACAATTTTTCCCATGCTGTGTACCAGAAACACACTGCACTGTTACCCCTAGACTCAAGAAACAATTTCAAACTCCCTGGGAAAATGATCCCCGCTATGAAGAGAGGGAAGTGGAGAAAGCCCTTCCTTTGGTGTAGCCCAGGGAGACACAGGGCACTCCCATGTCCCAAGCTCAGCCCTGCACGGCCAATGCACACACGTCATCACACAGCCCCACAAGCACAGCCCAGGGCTTCTGCCCAGCTCTGAGAAGACCCTTCTCCAATTTCTCAGTGAAGCCCAAGCAGTACTGACTGGTTGAATATTATAACAGCATGAGGAAATGTGAGGTCAACCTCCACTTCATCACCATACTGCGTCTCCTACCGCTCTCCTACATGTATAAAATCCTCTTTAGGACCCAATAGGAGCGGTTAGCACAAAAGCAACTGCTCAGCAAACAGGGCAAACAAAGAAAAGAAGCTGTTTCAGTGTGGCAAGTGTCTCTCAAGCATCAGACTAAGGTCATATTTTAGCTGGGAGCTTGCTGGTAACTTATGTACCATACGATAAAAGTCACCTGTACTACAGAATATAAAATAAAGCCTTTACACCAACAATGCCTCATTAGATTTGTGAATTTGAGACACAGAGCACCACAGCAAATGATATCTGTTAAATGAGTATATTCATTTGTAGCCATTCAGAAGACATGCATGCTCATCCCAACAGCAGCATGCCCCTCAATTAAGCATAGAGCAGCAAATATGGGGTCCCAGTTAAGCACACAGCAATAGCTCACACACTTACAGCTTGCAAACTGTACACGCTCACTGTCTTTCGTCCTGGATCATACCCATCAGCCACTCACAGCATCTCTGTGTCCTGTGTTTGCACCACGTTTAGGAGGAAGCATTCTTTTTTTCTTTGAGACTTCTCAAAATACTGTTCTACCACTCTTGTTTTTCATGTTGTAACCATGACAGTGGATGTTGGCTCTTGGGAAACCAGACTCAGGCAAAGCCATATAAGGCAGTTTAATAATAAATGAATACATAATGTGCATCCCAACTCCCTGAACATTATTTTATAGTTTTGTTTCTTTGGTTGCTGGTGCACACAGATACAATCTATTGAAGTTCTCTCACTTTTGTGAAAAATCTTTGCACTCAGGTCTTGAGTTGCTGAAAGTATTTTTTCAGGCAGTGCTGTGTAGCAGATGACCAATTTTTTTTTTTTCATCAGAAATACATGGGATAGTAAATAATATTGTAAAAGACATTTAAAAGGAATATTTACTAGCAAATTCCCTTCCAGCTTCTGTAGCAGCTTCTCTTGGGTACTAATTTGTCTAAGATCTTTTTCTTATTTCATGTCACTGGAGTAGACAAGACTGAGACATTTAACATACACATCTACTTATCAAAAAATAAATATATTACCAGTTTGTTGGAATATGTTGCAGTACATACCCTTCAGCAGAGATAAAGACTAACCTTGGCCCACGGATCATGTGATAGCTCAACAAACCATTGCTTTGTACTTTATCTACCTTTGGTACCCACACATGATTCCTCAGCTTCAAGTCAGCTTCCTAACTTTTCATCCGTTACAGAAAATACATTTTATAAAGAGCAGTACAGGGTTCAGTCAAGTGCTCAATGGCCATTGAGTGTGTGAGCAGCAGCTTCCTCAAGTTAAAAAAACCCCGCTTTAATATTCAGTCTCATTATGGTCCTTTGAGGGCTGATGTGACAATGGGAGGGGATAAAAGAGCTCAGATATACAATTGAAGATTTATTACATACACACACTTATGTATAGGATATCAGTCTGTCTCTATATCCTACTCGCAAAAGGAGCAAGGATCCAGTGAAGGTGATAAAAGATGGATAAAATGTCCTTTCTCCTGTCTCCCATCACTTAGCAAATGCTTATTATGGAGCTGCCAGTAGAGAACAGAGACCTTATTCCCTCACCAGCCTCAAGAACTGACATGGAACAGTGAGATATTACCAGCTTCCCTTTCAGCAAAACCTGAGAGAAGGATTTTATTCTTCCACTCCTGAGAAAACAGCACCGAGGCAGGAAGACAGACTTTCTTGTGGGCACAGAGGCCGCTTTTCAAAACATGCAGAGGAAACATCAGGTTTGGGGTTGCCAAGTACCTGATTTCAGGCTCATTCTGTTACTGCGTATAAATGTCTCTGGTATGTGTTTGGCACGACATGTTATCCTAGACTGATCATATGTTCACAGATTGTGGAGAGTGTGTGAAAGCCTTTTTTGCTGTAGTTATTGGGCAAAGTCACGTCTGTTACCTGGTACTCATGCAGAGAAATCTGTAATCTGGGAACAGATGGTCTGAGTGAGTGAGAGAAAGAGAGAGAGAGAGAGAGACGCTGCCTGGAAGACTGCAGTTTTTCACTCAGAGGAGATGAAAGAGGAACGTACAAACCCACCACAGCATGACAAAAACATGAAAATATAGAAGAATGTCAGTCCTAAAGGTCATTCCTTTAGAATTCACCAACTGTCTATGTACCATATGTGCATATCAACACACCAAAGAGAGCCCACCATCCTGTTGCACAGAGCTGGAGGTGACTTACACAGCCAAAAATTGTGGAATCATAGACTTTCCATTTAGAAAAGTGACACACTGTAGTCTAAGCATACAGTCTGAGGAGAATCTGAAAAAATATATAGCAACATCTGCTCTGGATTTATTACAAAATTTGATTGCAATAGGCCAGAACTGGAAAATCCTAGTCTTCAAGCACTGCCTTTGTGGGATATGTTTAGATCTGAGACTTTTTCAGGAACTTGAGGGATGTAGTCCAAGCCTGGCTTTGGAGTCCAGCTTCCCCTGGAACTGGTGACGCCTGCCATCAGGACAAGTCCATCCTTCCCAAACAGTTATGTGAAATTGACTATTGCTACCAAAAGGCAGCACTGCATTACTCCCAGATAAAATGAATTGGATCTAACCTGTCTTAAAATCTTATTCAGCCTTCTTGACAGTGGGCTTTTGGTAATCAGCAGTCCATCCAAAGGTACTGGGTGCTGGCCAGCTCACATGAGCACCCACCTCGCTGGTCTGAGAGCGTGCATCTCCAAGTGGGAGTTCTGATGGCCTGAGGTGCTGTAATTCTCCCGGGAACAGGAGCACAGCCAGCCCACACAGGCACATATCACACTGTAGCTGTGACAGCACAGAAGTTGATAAGCTGCAAGAGCCCCAGCTGAGGGTCCACCAGAGTCCTAGGTTTGCAGAATCCCAGTGATCCCTGCATGCCCTGGAATACACCTCTGTCATCACCCCCAGACGGTTCCGTGCAGCCCTGCTCCATCCCCACAGCTGCCATCATATCTTTAGCCGCAGAGGAGACACACCCCAAAAAACAAACCTCAAGTGAAAAGCCATGACCACCCCAAGCCCCACGTTCCAAAAGACGTTCCTCAGGACATTTCAGCCAGAATGCAAATGAACAAGCCCCTGAATGAGAAGGCAGGACCCCAGCGATGCAGTGACAGCTCTGCAGCACGGGTGCGGCACTGCCTGACGCAGCCACAGGCAGGGCAGGGCCGTGTGGAGCACAGCAGGAAGGGCCCGCACTGGGATCAGCCATCGACATTTTGCCCCCAGAGTGACACTGCAACGGGTATTTGGGGAAAGCAGGACCTATTGACCAAACCCTCCAGGCCTGTGAATTACACACTGCAGGGACTCTCAGCACGGGCCCCTCTAAAAGCTGCTCACATAAAACCTGCCTGCGGGAGCAGGAAAAAGAGGAGAATCAGGACATTCCCTCGTGTGAACCACCAGATGAAATCAGTGGTATTTTCCTCACAGAAAACTGATCTGAAAAGATAATCAAGCCCTAATTGAACAGGATGGTTTCACTAGAAAGGTGAGGGGTTGCAATCTCACCAAGTGATTTTCTGAATGAGACTAAACTGCCAGCCCTTTCAGCCTACAGCCAAAATCAGAAAAAGTTGATTTTAAGAACACTTCAGTTTTTAGCCAGCACAAGATTTTACGTTTGGGTGCTATCCAGTACTTCAATTTTTTACAAGAAATCCACATCGTCAGATACAGAAAAGCAACCCTGTATTTTACTATTTATTTTTCCAGCAATGTGTCAGTGAATTTGCAGAGTTAATTCCCAAATAGGACAAAACATTTTTTGCCTCTCAATAAAAATGAGTGACTTCAGCAGAACATTCAAAGGCAAAATTCCTCTTCCTTCTCCTCTTTCTGTCCTGGCAAATGGCAGCAACGGCAGAGCTGAATAACAAGATCCAGAATTAAAAATGTTGCCAATGGAGTGAAAAAATCCATTCTTTGACAGTAACAAAGTGATCTATCATACCTCATGCCTAAACTACAGAAGAAGACAACATCATTTTGGTCAGTCTCAGTTATAAAAAGTATTTTCTTGGAGCCAGAAAAAGCTGGCTAAGACACTCTGGAATAGTATAAAGCATCTTACAGGAGAAATGAAATACAATATCTCTTTGTGCAATACAAAACAAAAGGCTTTGGCTACAGCTTTATGCATTTGCCAATTCAATTATGTAGATGGTGATCCTACAAACATGCAAAAAAGGGCAAATATCAACTTAAAAGCCCAGAACAAGCATCTCTCTCACTTGCAATTTTTTACCCTTCTGAGGCAGGATGAATTCATATTACATGGGTATTACAAAGGTTGTGTACCTTCCTTTTCCTTCTCCACAGTTGTAGAAGTTCTTCCTTCTCCTAGTTCTGTCTTTAAGGAAGAACTTTCCCAGACTCTCTAAGGGTGCAGGGAAGTTTTTGTTACACGTAGCCAAGTGGTTTTAGACAGTGCAACAGATCTCCTGCAAGAAGTTTTAAGCCCTGCACACCATCACTGAATACAGCACATGGTGCTCAGTGTAAAAAACAGATATGTTGTCTTCTGCCTAGGAGAACAGAGATTCTGAAGCTTCATAGAAGCTACAGCTTTCAGAAAATGAGAAAATTACTTTGAGTTTACATTTTGAGGATGTTTACATCTTAAGTGTATTGACATACCTCTGTAATGTCTCCCATTATCCCCTAAGCTCTTTAGGCCCTTAATTCAGACAACTGAGTGATGTTCACCCTCTACCTGCAAGTGTCTGCAAAGAGAAACCAGTCACATGACAGAACAATGCAGAGAAATGGTTGATTCAGAAGCACTGCAACATTCTTGATGCTTTGCTGTTAATTAGGCAGTGGGACTGCAGCCATCTGAGTATTGCATACTGCATAGAAATGAGACAACAAGAAGCTCTAATAAACAAAGCTCTAAATAAAAAAAAAAAGCACAAAGAAGCAGAAGAGCCATTCTCAGCTAAAGCTGAGAAGGAAAGGCGCAGTATGTGTTGTTTTCAGATCTAGGAAAAGAACTTAAAGAGAAAGAACAAAAGGACCTCACAATTACTCTTTATAAGCTATTCCAATTTGACCAACACTTGTCCTGTAGCCTGAGTGAAAGCCATGAAGAGTGGACATGCCCCTGCCACCAAGGATGTGTACACAAGAGTCCTTAAGGAATGCACAGGACAGAGGGGAGTGAGGAGAGCCCTCCAGGCAGGCGTTCAGACTGTAGGTGCAAACATAAGCACAGGCCAGGCCAAGACCAGACTGGGAATGGGGCCACTTGCAGAGTTTGTACCTGCCAGCACAGACACAGGGCCAGGGGACAGCTCTGCTACAGAAGATGAACATGCTATCAGCCTGAAAACAGATGGTACATTTAATATTTTGAAGTTGGCTACTGGTACAAAAGTCAACAGGTTTCAATTATGTGAATGATAAAGCACTAGGAGTAGATAAGAAAAAGGCAGTCTTTTTACAGTGTGTCTTAGGTGTATCCTCCATCAGGACGGGGAAACTAAAGGCATCTCATCATGTCATATCACTGTTGTGAGGCAGGTGCAACATATTTTGGAATAGCATGAGGTTTGAAAAATGGCCTAGGAAGTCTACCATGAGAACACAGAAATTTAGTGGGAGTACAAGTTGAATGAGCTCAAACTATAGTTGGGACTGTATTGCATATAGGTAAAACCTATAAAATAAGGGCCTTATTACCCTTGTAAAATCATGCCTCATGCCTGCTACTTTGCGTAAGTAGAAGAGGACTATGGGAAAGTGACTCAGCTGAATTGGAGGTAGAAAAACAAGTTATAAAACCATTATAGCACATTGTGGATTATGGTGGTTGGTTGAATTACATTTTTTGTGCTTAAATGGAAAGTACCTGCTAATGAGCTAACTGCTTAAAAAGGCCTGGTTTTTGCAATAAAGGGCTCTCTCTTGCACCTGTCTGGTGACTCTGTGTTAGTCGGCTTCATAACAGGACTGCATTAGCTTATTCTGGAAATTATAGTAAGAGAACCGACAAAAAAAAGGTCTGGAACAGATCATGACAAGGGAAAGAGACATAATTCTTTGTTGCTACAAAAAAAACCCCAACAACAACAAACAAAAAACCCCAAACAAACAAACCCAAAAAAAACAAAAAAAACAAAAACAAAAAAAAAACCCAAAAAAAACCCAACCCAAGGACAAAGGGGTTGAATAAAGAGGTAACAAAAACATCTTCTATTATCCAAAGCAAACAGATCAGAGACAAGTATTTCTCTATATTTGTCATGCTCAGTGGGCAAAGCAGGATTCTGGCCCTTGGAAAACTGCAGAAACAAGGTCTCTGGCAACACTAAGGTTCATCACTTGTGTGGGAGCTGCACTAGATTAGGGGATAAAGAAACACAGTTTCATTAAAAAAGGGGAAAAGCAAAAGGTTTCTGATGATCTGTGCCTGAAAGTCTAGGTTGAAAGCCATAAAGCTGATGGGATCTAGTCCCCAAACACCGTGCCACAAACAAGCTATATTGAGTCTATTTTCCTTTTAAATTGCATAATTTGCATGCAGGACTAAGCGGACAGAGGGGCTTAATTTGTGCCACACCTTGCAACAGTCTCTTCTGGCACAAACACAGTGGAAGTAAACCTGAGAGACACTGGAAGAGGAAGGAATCAGAGCACCCGGTGTTGTGTCTGCTCTAATATCCCTTCCTGCAGTGTAGCAGTTCCCTTTTGACAATCATGTCCTTGACTGCTTGAACCCAACAGTGCAGGACACCATCAAAGCTGTTTCAGTTGTGCAGTTTTATCAGCTGAGGACCTGGCCTTTCACCCCTGCCACTGCAGGAGCAGTACACAAGTTACTGCTGTGGAAATGCAGCAAAGCCTGAAGTTCTTAGAAAACTATAGTTCCCTTCACACCCAAATCTTCTGATGTGCAAGTAACATGAAGGCAATTCTTCTAAGGGTACACAGTAGCACTACAAAACATGGTGCACAGAGGCCAAAAGAATACAATGATTAAAAGTCTTAGTACTTTCACGATCCTTAAGCCAAAATCCAACTTAATTCCTGCAGTATTTATATCTGTTAATAGATCACACCTGGGTAACCTCTTAGACACTGCATGATTTTATCAATTTTTTTACAAGTGCAACTTTGGTAGTGATTCTAATAAATAGAAATGCAAGTATAATGGCAGCAAACTGAAGCTCTTCACCTCTGGTGCCAGTTCAGCACACACACACACCCTGCAAGAACATACACACTTGTTGAGATCAATAGTCATTGTTTATAAGTTACTTGGCTCTGAGTATGCCAGCTCTTGGAAAGGTCCTGGTGAGCCTGGAGCCTGTAAATGGTTTTTTTATTGATGCTGATGATAGGGATGAGCTAAATTACAGAAGCTGGAATTGCTTGTAACATTATTCAAACGGAGTGCTTCCAAAGAGCCCACTGCTGCAAAAGCCAACAGTAATTTACATTTCTTCCAAAACATTTGCAATTTCAGAGAACTCCAAGCTGCTTCTGTCTAAAGTGTAACAGTTTCTTTTAAGAGAGAAAAGAACTTGTGTTCACTGTTGACCAACATCTGGAGATCCCAAACGCTCTCAGCACCTTGCAAGGTCAAGCACTAAGCAGTTTTTTTGGCACATTTGGAAATTAACAGCAATACCAAAGAACCAAACTCTGCCCAGATTTCATTTAGTGCATGTTTGCGCTGAAAGCCACACTAAATCCATCAACAAAATAATTTCTTTCTTTACTGCCCCCTCTTTTTTGAATGGTACAAGCTCCTCAGAGGCCCACCCATGAAACAAGTGTTCTGGGTGCTGTACAAACAGGGGACACCGTGGTGATCCCAGCTAAAAGAGACATTTTGGACAACCTCCAAGAAAAATCAAAACAGAGATTAGCATAAGCAAACAGGTGAACATAGATTCTGGTCCTCAGCAGTCATACACTGCTGAGTTAAAGGAGAAAGTGCCAATGAGTAGGTGCTGGATATCATGGGGTGCTACAAGTGGTTCCAAACCTATCTGGAAGAAGAAAAGGTCTATATTTTTTTACCTAAATTCATATAATTTAAATCAATATAATCCATAAGAGATTTAATTCTCCATGCTACTGTGGAAAAACTTCAAGTATAAATACACATTTCAACAATAGGAATTGCCTCATACTGAGCAACAGCCACCATTTGTAACAATGTGAACAAATAAGCATTTCTCAAATTTCCTGATTTTACATATACCCAAGAGATGACCACAATATCTTAATCAGACATGATCCATTACTCCCCAGATTACAACTGTTCTTGTCAATAGTGCATAGTACCTGTTTGCTGGAACATGCCAAGTTGATCATGATAATTTATTTATGTGTAAGGTCTGAGCTGCTCAAGAATATATTCATCAACATGAGACTTACTTAAAGGCAATTTTTCCTACCTGCTACACTGTTCTTTTGGTGCTATTCCTATTCCATGAGTATTGTGAAACTGCTTCTTCTACACCAGCACAGCTCACCACTCACCTTGTTGAAAAGTATGCCATGGACATTGCTCTAATCTCTAAAGTCACATCTCACCATTTTTTATTTATGAATAGTGCCAGCTTTTCCCCTGGGCCAAAGTTTTGGGGGTTTCCATTTACTGGTTAAATTTTATTCCCATCCCCTTTCTGAAAGCCCTCAAAGGCCCACCTTAAAATACAGTGAGTGAAGAGATCTGCCTGTTCATGTCTCAGGACAGAAAATAACATCTCCTGATCACAGCCCAAAAGGATGGTCTCATGCTTGGCTGCCACACTGCACAGTAGCAGCAGTACAAATGAGTACCAGCAGGGCTGGTTTCAGAGGGCCTGTGAAAGCAATCACATGTAGGGCAACATTTGAGAAATTGAGAGGCATGTTGACAAAGATATTTAGAACACAGTTAAACACACTGAGTGATGGTCTTTCTAGGAATATTCCTCTGACTTTATTTGTATTCATAAAATTGCCATGAGTACCTTTGATCTAAAAAACCTCTTATCTGTAGCCAATCTAACAGTGTGGCAATCTCGTTTATCTGCACCCCCGTTACATTCCCATGCAACAGGAGTGAGAATCCTCTTGTGCTCAGAGGGGAACTGGGTGACAGCCAGGGAAATCCAGTGTCTGAGCACACCCAGCCCATGACGTCCCTGCAGAGCCAGCAAGTGCCATGGCTCTGAAAAGAGGGGTTTAACCCAAGGGATGTGACCTGCCACAGTCACTCAGTGTCTTGCAGAGACTGTGGCTCCCATTCAAAGCATGGCAGTCTCTATCCCAAAATTCAGCCCAAAGAAAGGTAGAGTTGTTACAACAACCCAAATGGTGCCAGGACTGCACAGAAGGCTCCAACAAATTCTTTGTTATGATTATTTTATTTCTATAGCTCAACAATGCTTGCTCTGGGAATACACAGAGACCCACTCTGATTTCATCCACACTACCAAGAGTCAAAGAAGTAAACTGTCAGTGCAACATAAGCTGGTATAACTGGTAACTGTACTAACATGATAATAATTTTATACCCAGGTAGCATGTCAAAGGTCCAGCCAAGACTGAAGCCCTGTCAGCTTGGCATTATAGAAACATCACCAGGGACAATCCTTGTCCAAGCATGCTTACAAACCAAACAGACAAAACAGGCTATGTGTAATAGGGAAAACAAAACCCCAAGGGAATTAAATGTCTGGCCAAGGGTTACACCAGCCAGTCAATGGCAAAGACAGAAATAGAATCCAAGTTTCTTAGTCTACTGCTTGTGGCAATGGGAACTATGCAGCCCGTCAAGAGCCTGATTAGTCCACAGTATTTGGCAAGACCTACTACAAGTCCTTCGTTAATATTTAGAGACATCATTTGTTCGCAGCTCTATTTTGCTTTCCTTCTTTCTCCTCAAAATAGAAACTTTTTCTTTGAAGGAAACTAGAAGGAGCTCCTTTGTATGAATGGGGAAGTAATGACTGCTACAGGATGAAGCAGATGGATAAATAACTCCCCCAAAGCGATAAACTTCTTTATTGCAAAATATTATTCCTCTCAATGTTCATAATTGTAACTGTCAGTTAACAAAATTAGGATGGAAGCTACTGTATTTTTAATTGCACAATGAAAGTGTGTAGAACTCAACAGTGCCTATTAGTCCACTCAAGCAGATGTTATCTAAGTCAGTACATCGTTTTGAAAATAAGAGTGTGTATTTAGACTCCAAATTTCTTTTTTTAGGCACTTGCTTGATTCCCAGGTGGTGGCTTAGGGTAGGGAGGACCATGGATAATGAGCATCGATTTGCCAGCTGAACATTAGACTCCTAGGTTAGAGCCCACCCACATCCATATAGAGGCCCATATGGGGGATATTGAAAAGCACTCACCATCCATTTAACTCTCTCTCTCTTCCCACTGGGCTTCTCTAACTTGAGGTTTCAGACCGGCACTGAGCCTTTCTGCAATCACACCTGAAAGGGATCCCCAAATGACACAGAAGCAACAAAATGAGCTCTATATCCACTACTTGAGAACACATCAAATCTCACAGTATTGCTTTCAAATATCATACGCATCATCGCAATTACTATCTGACAAGTATTTCCTTTATTTAATTTCTTGAATCAACCCATGTGCATTACGTAGGAATTGAAAAATCAGCCCCCTTTCCCCTATATTCTATTAAGTATGTTAAAAAAGAACTTCTACATCTTCAGGTTGCCAGTCATTTACAGTAAATGAGATCTGAATTCCAGACTCTGGAGTGCAGCCATTTAGGATATGCAGCTTTGCAAAACACCTTCCATGATGAAATCTCCAATGATTTGAAGGTACTTCACATTAACCTAAAGCAATTTATTAGTGCAAAACCCTCTAAACTACTGACATATCTGGTCAAATTAAAACATGATAAATCTGATGATGAGATTATAGTCATTATACTGTGGTGAGAATTGCATTTGGAGAAGATGGTGTTTTTCATATCAGCAGTATTCCTTACAGTCCAAAAATGAAATTACAAATGCTTTCAAGAGAAAGAGGTGCCAGTTCAATGCACAGCTTTTGTGCAGTACAGGATTGAGATTTGGAGTAGCATTAGTTGTTTGTGTGGAAAAACCCAACAAGAAATGTCAATGAGTTACCTTGGAAAAGTACTACAGAACATGATTTGCAGAATTGGGTCCTTTTAAGCTGAAAGTATAAGTGTTACTTCTACAGCTGTATCTTTATAAACCAAAACCTTCATGAAGGAATATCACATTCTATCTTTGGTAGAGAGGGGTCCAGAAATACAGTTAGTCTGTGAAAACTGAGATATCTGAGATTTGTGCAGCCAACAGATTCCTGCTACCCAAAACAAAAAGTTACACATGCCAGATAATGCAAGAAATTCAAGCTACTGCAAATTGGCTGAGCCACAGTAACTGGATATATTCACAGCCTACTGCAAGTTTAATTCAATTTAACTTAGCCTGTTAGTAAAGAGGTTTATCTAAAATTTTATTCTGTTCCCTGTGTTGCTACTACTTTAAACATACAGAAATAAATACTGTAACTTGGATGATGCATGGTGTCTTGCCAATCTGCAGAACCTAAATTTGTTTTTTAGTTCCATTTCTGATCCTGTGTTTATATATAGGTGTCACACATTAACAAGTTGATAGAAGTCCCTAGTTACAAACTCTCTGGAATTTTGTTTGAAATCCAAATACAGAAATGCAAGCAGATTCTATTGTAGCTTTAGCTCATATCTGATGTTTAACAAGTCTTGTATTTCCCACAGAGCTGAAAGCAAATCCCTTATTACTTGAAAGAACTTAAACACATTTCACTTTCTCAGAAGCTATCTATTTTCTGTCACTATTTCTGACAGTGCTGCTTTTGCTGGCTAATGCATTCTGTGATGGTACTTTAGAGAAGATTGCTTATTTTATTTTTTAGCGGTTTCACTCACAAAGAAACATCCTTATGTCTTTCAGAGATGAGGATGTTCTGATTTACCTGTAAATACCTTTGCAGCTGTACGAAAAACAGGCACTCCTCAAGGACTTCCCAGTGGGGGAAGAAAGGTGGAGACATTATTAGATAGGTCTCAAAAATTTCACCTTCTCTCTCTCTGTTCTTTAGTGAAGTATGTCAGACCCTACAGGTTAGCATCTTTCCATGTCTATCAGAACCGAATTCTGCACGTAACAGGCAAAGGCATATCGGGTGAAACATCACTGAAATCAACAGCATATCAACCTAAGAGAGTGAAAATGAAATCTTGTGCAAGAGCACATTCCTGCACATGAAGCCTAAGATGAATGGCTGTCTGAACTTAAAAGAAACCCTTTTGTGCACCAGCCTCAGTACGTGGCCACAGAGAGGTCATGTGACTTTCTTCTTGTAGTACAGTTACTGTGGTACAGCAACTTATCCCAAAGTCACCATCAACATTGCCAAGATAATTCTAGACCCTGAACCAAAATTTTACATCCTGAAACCTGAGGGGAAGAAGTCTCAAGCCATAGTCACAGCCAAAATCTCAGAAATAAACCCTTCATTTGAAGGGAATGTAGAACAAAGCATTGCACATTCATGCATTTTTTGTATTCCGCTAACTTAACAACCCACTGTAATAGGGTTCACCAATGCTTAGACAAATTCTGCAGTTCTTCAGCTCAACCAATCTCTTCTGAAACCAGAAGGACTTGTTTTTTAATGCCCATCCAGTATCCCTGCTCTTTGAGGGGAAAGAAAGAGCAAGGTTTCCTCAGAACTATAAAAGGACAGCAGATTATCTGAGGGACCCCAGGTCTTTAGGTAGATCTTCAAAAATGCTAGAAGTCGCTCTCACTAGGATTGCGTTTTCCTGGTATCTGCAGACCATTATAAGCAGGGGAGAAAATAATTACTCCTCTCCACATTATCAGCGTTGTCCAGATAAGAGAAATATTTTGTGTGATGCCCAGTTGCAGAACTCAGCCATGCTATAATTAGCAGCTGTGAAAAATCAACTCCACAGCTGTCAGCAGATCCATCTCTACTTTCCAAAGGAGTTTGTGATATGACTTGGACATGTAGGAATTTTGAACAAGTTATTTCAACTCAGTGGGAACTATTCATCTGATAAGAATACCACAGTTCAGACCTTTGTAATACTTAACTGTAGCAGACCCAGTTGAAAGCATCTAAGCATTAGTTCTAAAAA
>WEKY01007109.1:0-41323 GCA_013390045.1 Picathartes gymnocephalus
TTCATGAAAAAAAAAAAGAAAGCTAGATTTTTTTTTTCTGTTCCTTTGTATGTTTTTACTCTTTATATCAGTTTGGATTGTGCCACATTGTCCCAGTCACATGTAAAGACAACATTATGCTCAGTTGTCTATGAAAACACAGCAGAGATTTGCTGTCCAGTCTGTTTCCAGTCTAATCTTGGAATACACTGATGTGTTCTCAAACATGTTGATACTCATGTAGCCCTTAGTTCATAAGCTGGAACCATTAAATTATTTTAGGAAGGAAATTGCTGATTTTCCTGCAATACTTATTTTTATTTTTAATACATATATTTCTCAGAGTGACTGTGCAGGAAAAGGGAAAGTGACAGGATCTGATACTTTCATTTATTTCCCCTTTGTATTTATGTTCAGTTCTCTGATAACTGCTTCCATGGTCCCATCTTTCCAGACAAATTGACAAACTCTCTGCAAGGTTCCACTCTTGACTTTTTGGTTATTTTCTTTTTTAGTTGTATAAAGGCTATCATTAAAGGAACTCACAAGCTGGATTCACACCATTTTGTCAGATTCAAGCCTTGCACATGTTAGCTACTTTGTCTGGCTCCTTCACTAGCCAGTGAATGAAAATAGCTAACTTTGGGACATGAACCCTTGTATTCTAAACTGGATTTCTGAAGTTACTTTTCCCTTTATTGCATGAATATTTTTCATGAACATTTATGCTGGACACTAATTTTTACCTGAATGTGGGTGGAATAAATCCCACCTTGTGAGCTAAATTGAGGTTTAAGAAAATGCAATCTCTGAAGTATATATCTTAAATAGTATTGCTAATGTACTCTGTTGATCTGAGTCATGCTACCCTGACTACACCTAATGACAGAATGCTGACTTGTCCTCCCATTACCTAAATGAGTTACAGATAAATCTATTAGCTTGTATTTCTGAGAAACTGCTTCATAGAATTTTTGTACCGATTTTACTAAGTTTTGAAAATCTGGGCTGAGCCTTATGGTTCTATTTTACACATGCAAACTTTTCAGTCTTAAAACATCAATTTAAAAATCACTGAGCTCTAAATACTGCTAAATTAATCAGAACATAAAATTGAGTAAATATTGGCTCATGAAGAGACAGATGCTAGTTTGCCAGATAATGTCCTTCATGAAGAGATGAATTAATGCATGTTTCTTCCTTCCAAAATTATTCTGATGTTCTTTATCTTTCTTGCTGGTACCATTAATTTTAATTAAGGGAATTGTAAGAGCAAAAAGCAAGATGAAGGCCACAATGCTAATGCTCTATCATTGTCATCAAAGCCAATGCACAGACCCAGATGGGTATGCCTGTTGGTCAAAGGAAATAATCAATTCTGGTCGGATATATTTTTTATTTGCAGAGAAAAATAATTTAGAATATACTGATAGGTAATGGAACATGGCTGGTCTAAAGCCAGCCCTTATATTTTAGCAGGACCTACCATTCAGAGGCTTGAAACAGAACCGATTTATCAAAGTCCACACCCAGTGACAAGGTGGAATTTGGATTCATACTCTCTGTCTCAATCTGCTCAGTGCTTGTCGAAGATATGCCAGACAGTGGAGAATGACTGGGAATCATTAACTCGTTTCCTGTTCCAAAAGTATACAATAGATTATTCTGCAGTTATTACTGATTTTGAAAATCTTGCTGGAATTGAAGAGCATGCTTGAAAAGAGACCAAACACAGCACATTCTGGGGAAGAACCTCTTAGCATAAAATGAGAAACTGAAAAAGAAAAAAAAAAGTTTGCAAAGAAATGGATGTATTTTACAGCCTAGCTCAGATCCTCAGCTCCAAAGCACTCTGAAGTCAGCAGAACTGTATCTATTTGTCCCAGTTTGTGCATCTGATCCAATCTTCCCTTGGAGAGCATGGGGATAGCACAGACACTGTTGTTGAGATCAGCAGCACTTTTGTACATCTAAGCAGCACGGCAGTGGAGCCTCCTGGAAAGTTGCATGAGCACAATTAACAGATTGGGCTGGAAAATCACACTGTTTGTGTGATAAGTGCCCCTTCACAGGGTGCAAGCTGTTCCACATCTCCAAACTGTTTTGCTGCTTTTTCCTTTGCACAGGGAAAATCCTCCACAGTGTGTGACTTAGTGGCAAACTGCCACTGCCAAATGCATACAGCTATTTAATGTCTTGCTGCTGAGATTTGGGATTTCTTGATGTTCATTTCAAATGTAAAATATATCTGAATCATAATCTCTGTGAGGTTAAAGATTTCAGCAGGGGAAAAAAATGGTATTTTGTCATCCTGTCATCTGAAATTGTTTTATATTTCACACTACAAAGTAAAAATATAAAGGGATCATCACCTAGGTGATAAACTGCCAGTTTCCAGACAAACATTTTAACTGATTTACACCTGTTTTCCTCTAGGAAAAACTACATTTTATGTGATGCATTTCTTTCTCAACTGATAAATGACAATGGTGCAAGTATTTCCATCTTGGTGTGAATTGACCCAGATTGTAGAAGACCAAGTTTTTACACTGTGACCAATCAACTTCTAGAAACATAAAAACTGCTGAGTCTAGTTCTGAAACTTTTACAACATTCAGCTAGTGGCAAAGTAATGTCCTTATTTATATATTTTATAGAAATGAGACTTGAGGAAAAGATAAAAATGATTTTCATTCGAGCATATCAATATTTGATTTAATGTCAAATAAGAGTCAGAAAACATAACTCAGTCTCCTTTTTTCCTTTCCAGTCTTATCATTCCTGTGAATATCTCCAAGAGCATTCCAAAATATGAAACTGAATTAAAGGGATTTAAAACCAGTCTGCACATAGAATTTCAACAAATTCCTTTAATTTATACAGTTTTAAAAATACATATAATGATGAGTGATATACTCAATGAAGTGTGATGCTACTGGAAAGTAGTAGGAGATTATTTTTACAAAATGTCAGGACACTGACAGGGAAATGGAAAATCAAAAGTAAAACATCTGCAGATACACAGCATTGTTCTCCCTGTACCTCTCTTAAAGGTCCCTTTTCCATGATGAGTACCAAACCCACTGGGAATACTTAAATTGCCAGTGTATTCCTCTTTATTTCCTCATGGTTTGTGTGTGCTCTCTTTTTTTCTGCTTCTTTTTTATAAAGTTTTGGTAGAAATATCATGTTAAACAGATGGTCCAGATCAAGACTATTGAGTATTATGTTAATCCAAATAAATAACCATGATGATGACCCACTTTATGATCACATACATGTTTTAAGATATTATATGCAAATTATGAAAAAATGATCTTCATGTCTAAGCATTCAGCATCACTAAGCATGTATGTAGAATAATTAATATAGTGTGACATAGAGAGATTGAGATAGAAAACACTATATGTTCAGGGAATCCACTTATATGTTAGGGTACATGTAATCCAGACAATGTGTTTTTCTTTTCTTTTCTTTCTTTTTCTTTTTCTTTTTCTTTTTCTTTTTTTTTTCTTTTTCTTTTTTTCTTTTTTTCTTTTTCTTTTTCTTTTTCTTTTTCTTTTTCTTTTTCTCTCTTCTCTTCTCTTCTCTTCTCTTCTCTTCTCTTCTCTTCTCTTCTCTTCTCTTCTCTTCTCTTCTCTTCTCTTCTCTTCTCTTCTCTTCTCTTCTCTTCTCTTCTCTTCTCTTCTCTTCTCTTCTCTTCTCTCTCTCTCTTTCCTGCAACTTAAGAGATTTTATCTTCCTTTTATTTTAAGTAGTTTTAAGGAAAGAGTCATGGTTTTAAAAAAAAATGTGTTTTCCAGTCAGAATAGGGAAGACTATAAGGAACTAAAGTTGGGATACATTAAAATACTCATTCACAATAAAGGCTAACTAGAATAATTCAAGGATTATCAGTGCTGGGAAGATCCCACTGTTCTAGCAGTGGAAATTCATAGGGAAATCTTAGTTGAACTGCATTGAGTAGCCAGAGAAAAATCAGGTCAGGATTCAGAGTGAAAAAAAAAATCAGTTGCTTGGTTGCAAGGATAAAGAACAAGAGATTTGATTTTAAGGCATTTGAGGTCTGTTGCTTTCCTATGGAGCATCCTCAGGTTACTGAGTCTCAGGGATGTGTTTTCGTAATGAATTCAGCAAAGAAACATTTCAGTGC
This sequence comes from Picathartes gymnocephalus, assembly GCA_013390045.1. Taxonomy (NCBI): domain Eukaryota; kingdom Metazoa; phylum Chordata; class Aves; order Passeriformes; family Picathartidae; genus Picathartes; species Picathartes gymnocephalus. Next base: position 4,133 of record WEKY01007109.1, read on the forward strand.
TTACTACTACTTCAGTATTCCTCAGGGACTAGAATTTGATAGCTGAGGGTGGGTAATGAAGCTCTATGTATATTTAGGTTTTGTTCTTAGTAGTATATGACTTGTCCCACTTTGCAGTTAAGCAGGAAATGTAGATCCTCTGAAATAAAAGCTTATAAAATTTGGATTGCTTTTGAATGCTAAACATATTTGCCTTTTCTCTGTAACCTGTAGATAATAATATTAATATAATCATTATTAATAATAATTAATCACTATTATTTTAAGGTCTAGCTCAAAATGACATGAGTTTTATTATATTACTAAAGAAATATACTTTGTATATTCTCTTACTGCTGGAAGGGGAATAAAATTTAGAAGATAAGAGTTTTCAATGACTCTTTCCTTTCTGCATGACAAAATCAATCCTTATTTCATCTTTCCATTGTACGACAAAATTAATTTAAAACTGCAAAACTCATGTATAAAAATTATGACAACCATAAGAAAGGCTTGAGAACCACAGAAGCATTTTGCTGATTAAAGATCTTCTTTTGAGGCAGAGCTACACAAAACATTTACTTTTTCTGTCAGAGATATGAAAGCATAAATGTATGTGTACAGTTTTTATCACTTTCTCCTCTTGACCAAAAAGACAGATACACCTTATCAAGACAGCACTCTTACTGTTTTTGAGGGAGGGACTGTCCTTTGCAATGCCACATGGACAGACAGGTACTGTCTTGTCATCATCCACGGGGGTATAAAGAGCACTGGTGGTTAAGCTCTCCCTGAACTTAGCCTGTGCCCTCGAGTTTCTGCTTGTGTATTAGTTTCAGGGAAGTTTCAGGATTTTCTCACTCCTCAAGGGCTCTGTCTGCCATGTCACTGACATTGCTCAGAGCAAGGTTTTTCACCCAGAGGGTGTCTGGGCACTGGAATGGCTCCCCAGGGAAGTGGTCACAACACCAATCCTGACAGAGTTTAAGAAATATTTGGACAGTGCTCTCAGGCACGTGATGTGATTATTGGGACTGTCCTGTTCAGGGGCAATGGATGGACTACACAATACTTGTAGGTCCCTTCTAAGGAGATTCTATGATTCTATGAAATATTTTTGCTATGTGATCCTTCCTAGAAGGTCCTTAAGACTGCATGTCTCAAGGGCAGCTGTGTTATGAGATGACATGTAAAGGTCTTCTCCTGCAAGAGCCCCTCAGTTGCTGTTACCTTTTACCCAGGTCACAATGCTGGAATCTGCTTCCTGATTCACACCTATAAGGGGACAGTATGGAAATATACATGTTATAGCACATGATCATGATGCCTTTGTTAAGGAACTTCCCCATCTGAGCATTCAGGAGCCACTCTGGCAGTCACACAGCCACACCACAGACTTCAGCTGCTGTGATCAAAGCCCTTTTGCAGTGGGTGGTACCAGTGAGCTGATGAGTGCCCTGTTTGATTCCCTACACACCCCACTCTCAGGTAGTCAGACCATCCTTTCCTACCAGCTTGACCCCAGGTTTCCCATAGGAGAGTCTCACATGTCTCATTCCATAAAGTCATTTTTTCACAGCCTCGTAACATGGAAGAAGATCAAACTACTTCCCAGGAGGGACCCCAAACAAAAAAATGTCTGGGCTTTTATACCTTCACAGTCTAAGTGCACAAAGGTCTTGCCCTTCCTCCTGAGCCTTTGGCTCCTGCTGTGCCTTTGAGTGTCCAGTCTCCTGGACACCACAGGGCCCTGTGCCCTTTGTTGTGCCAAGGGTTGGCAGTTCACAACCTCTTGCTTTGGGCTCTGCCACCCAGAGTTCAACCTGCAGCTCCCACTCCAGCGGCACCCCGAGCTCCCTGCATGCCTCAACACCCAGCTAGGTGTCATTACATTACTGCACTCACATTAAAGCATATATTTGAGACTCATGTTGAATAAAATATGGTAGGAGGCCCCTGATAGACTAAAGGTCCTGTTGCCAGGGTAGGCGAGGTGGTATTGTTCAGTAATTTCAGCTGGTCATTTGTGGGTTTTGTGGATTGATTCTTCGTGATCAATGCCTTCCTCATCAAAGGCTTCTATTAAAGATAAAGAAGATTTACTATACCAACACACTAATCAATGCCCCTTAATGTTAGAGGGAATATATCTTTAACTTCTTTGAGGTTACAAGGAATAGAAGTCTGAATTTGTCTCCTCAAATGTAGATCTCTTGTTGAGCAGCAGTGTTACAAGTATCTGCTGATCAGGAATGTGAAGAAACTACACAACTACACATCAATGTACAAATGTAAATAAAATTACTGTATTAAAAGATTAAAACAAGAAAGCTTCATCCTCGAAGGAGATGCATCATTTCTTTGTTTGTACACCTTCATGCAAGGTGCAGAGTAGGAAGGCAAGTTGTCTGTAGAGTGTATTGGGGTTAACCTTATGAATCTTCAAACTTCACTTCTTCTTATGCACTTGGAAAAGTTTACTGTAGTTGATCTCACATAGAACTTAAAAACATGATAACAAAGAGGATAGTCATGGTTCATTCATGTCTATATTCTTTTAAAAATATTTTGTGTTTTCTCATTCCTAATTTCATCTAGCAAAATAACAGGAAAGTATACGTAGCATATATTTTAACCTTCATTATTTCCTTAAGTCTTGGTGGTTTTTTTCAAATAATTGCTTTCATACAATTCATAAGTTCTCCAGAAAGATGAAACTTATAAATATATACTCTTTAAAGTAAAAATGGGCTGATCTATTAAGTTTTTTCCACATATATCGTTCTCTTAGATGAACAAGCAAGATTCCTATGCATGCATTCTTCTGATAGTGATCGATCTCTTTCACTGTGATCTAGATTTTGGGATTTGAGGTGCCTCTTGTGTGTTTTGCCATATTAACAGAGAAATGTTATTTTACATCTTGTGAATACAGTTGGGCAGAGATCAAATGCATCTTATCAGTACAACTCCAGTTCCATTTGCTTCTTCATGAAGACACTAAATATTCAATCTGTATAAAAATTCTACAGAAAGTCAAATTGTTTTAATCATGCTGTGACCCCTATGCAAGTTGTCTCAAAGATCAAATCTTAGTTAAAAGGCAAAGACAGTACAAAAGTATTATATCTACCTTCAAATGCTCAAAGCATCTATTGCTCTTTTGACTCTGATGATTTTTAATGCATTTCACTGTCAAGAAATAAAGGAAAATTCCAATTTTATATATAAACCAGTTCATCTAATTATATTGAATTTTTGTGAGAAAATACAAATTTGTTACAAGTAAATGTAAGAGCTTTGGTTAACGGTTTTATGGTGTGGTTTTCTTTCCTAAGTTTATGTCCAGCTAAGCTGGTTTTCAGATTTTTACAATCATCTTCTGAGTCATTTACCTTGTCTATTCATGGCTTTGGCCAGAGGTGGGTTTCTCTTGGAGCTGGCTGCCATTGGTTCTGTCAGACAGGGGAGACCTCCAGCAGCTTCTCACCAAAGCCACCCCTGCAGCCTCTGTTACTGAAACCTTGCCACACAAATCCAGCACAACTTGTTACCCACAATGAATTTCAGAATTGTGCTTTAAGGCTGGTGCAAATGAAATAATGGTAAACCACTCCTGATGCTTCTGTACAGATACCATATTGTTGTATCACATAATTATAAATATGAAAATGGAATAGCTTCATGTATCACTGAACTACAGATAAGATCAAGGTAAAATCTTGGACATCTTATGCAGCTCGCAATTTTTTCAAGAAATATTGACAAAAATGTTTATGTACTTCTATGGTTTCAAATAGGAATTTTTAAGATAGTTATAAATATTCTAGATTGATGCTGTCTTTCATCAAAAGTTTTTAATTTAAAAAACAAAGGAAAGAAGAACAAACAAGGACTTCACACAGAAAAACACCTCTTTCTTCCTTGAGTTCTTCAGACAACAGTTTTCCCATTCAGGAGAAAAAGAACTTGGAAGAATTTTTTTCCCCTTGTTTTGCGGTCAGATTCAGGATAGATGATTTTTTTTAATAGGGACATGTTCACCTGTAGCTATCTGAAAAACTGGGCACCTGGCCTAGGGACAGGTCATGAGAGGAGTCCTCCCCATGAGGAGGAAAGAACAGCAGAGACAACATGTTATGAACTGACGGACCACAGCCTTCATTCCCCACTCCCCGTCTCCACTGAGTGGAGGAGAGAGAGAAATTCGGGAGTGAAATTGATCCCAGAAAGAAGGGAGGCAGAACGTATTTCTAAGATTTGTTTGGATTTCCCCATTAACCTACTCTGATTTGAATGGTTATACATTAAGCTAAATTCTCTAAGATAAGTCTGTTTTGCTCATGGTGGTCACTGGGGAGTGATCTCTCCCTGCCTTTATCTTGATCCATAAGATTTTCACGTCATTTTCTCTCAGTCTGGTTTATGGAGGGGGATAGGTAGGGTATCTTTGATGGGTACCTGGCATCCAGGCAGGGTCAACCCACCACACAAGTTAAGACAATATTGATTGTTGTTATAGATTGACATGGATAAATATAGTAAATCAATATAAAAAATTAGAAATATAATTTCTCATTTTTTTACCAACAAATTTGTCATCTAATAACACATATATTAAGTGGATGAATTAATCAAATTTTATGTTCTTCAGCTCTCCCCAGAAAATATGTGGAACTGTTACTTTGATCAGAAATGTTTTGATTTAAAAAAAATATGAAACATTTACCAATAAAAATAGAAGGTCTACTATTTGCAATTATATGACTGTTTCTTCTTTATCCTTATTAATCTTACTATATATGTCTCTACCACATGTAATCATGCATTTCTCTTGCATTTTTTAAAGGAACTTCAGAAAATGTTAAACTTTGTAATTGCTTGGGATTTTAATTGTATGTTACAGAAAAATTTGTATAAATTGCAAAGCACTGACACTCCAATACTTTAAACCAGGAAAGTGCTGAAACATTTTATAACAGCAGATTGAAGTTAAATCAGCTATTGAAGTGGAGATAAAATGCTGTCAAAAGGAAGAAAATATTTTTTGCTGACATCCACTGCACTTATTTAAGAACTGATTATTTTCTAGTATCTCAAACTTTGAAATTAAGCATCTGACTTTTCCAAAGAATCAATTTCTTGGTTCATGCATTAATATGACTCTAGATTAAGCATTTGCAATGCAATTTTAGAAGAAGGAATGAATTTCATGTGGGGAGATGTGCCTTCAAATATCTCCCACCTTTGCCTATTGCTCCTGTTAGAGTAAAGGTCTCATTGCAGAGTTGGAGCTACTTGGAAGAATTTTGTCAGTACTTGTTTTTTCTATACTGGGTCTCTTGTCCAGAGATGGACAATTCATGTTTCAAGTCCACATCTTGTGCTAATGCTGTGTCTGCCAACTTGCATGTAGCTTTGTTATTCCAGCCTGAGGGAAAAATAAATCCCACGATAAGAACCAATATGTTGCAGTAGAGGCTGTAGAGATCGGCTGATGGATTGTTTCAGGAACTGACTGAATAATTCTCCCAGGGCCAGTCTGCAGCAGACTGAGCTGTTTTGCTTTGCTCACGACGAACTGCTCCCAGGGTAGGATGAAGAAGGCGAGATACCTCTGTCTTAGCACGAACTCTGCTCAGCACAATGTTGCTAATCATTTTACCAAAATTTAGGGGAGAGCTTTCTTCTCCTCCTAAGACAGACACTTTCATTTGTTTGGCTGGATTAATCTCTATTGCCTGTAATGGGAGTGTGGGCACGTATACTTTAAATGTCCAAAGTAAGATAAAATCAATCACACTCTAGATATCTCTGATGTAGACATCTACAGCAGGGCTAGTTTCTAGGTATTCCTTTATGGTCATTGAAGAGAATAGACACTTTTATGTGCAATTCATTTGATCTATTTTAGACATGTACTTTAGGATGAGATGAATTGCTCACTAGAAACTCTCATTTCTCTCTATTGAATTTAGAGGGAGTCTAGGGTGACTAGTTCAGGTGCAGACATCTGCATTTGCTTTTAATTAATTGAATACCTCTGCAGTATGTCTGGTGCTTCCAAGAAGTGTTGGGTGGACTTAAGTATATGTTTGTAGGATTTTTGTAACCAGGAATATTAGATTTACTTTGTATTGTATGAGACAATCTGTTTATCCCTCAGCCCAGAGTTTCTTGCAACTGCTATTTTTATTCTATTAGCTTAATGGAAAATTCACACATATTTTTGTGCAGTAACCCAAAAATTAAAAATATGGCTGTTTGAAGCTGAAAGTTAATTGCATATTTATTTCCTATACATCTTGAATTATTCTTTAAGTGATAATAAATTGTCATGGACTTCATCTGCAACATGAACTTCCTTTCAGGGCTTCATGGAGTGAATCTTGCTGGTCAGCTGTTGGTGGAAAAGAAAGGAAAATTGTGAGAAAGTATAATTTTGCTTGTTCCTCCTCTTTGCCCTGCTCTTTGAGTGCAGTAACATTCCCATCTAGCTGCTATAAATTAAATAATGTACTTTGAATAGAAATTAAATAGTGCACTTTGTTGCAACAAGAGAAATCTGTTTTCAAAATTGTCCAACACATCTCAGTGGTCATTGACTTACTTCCTTGGACTACTGGAAGTAGTGAATCTGTTGCAGCATGGTTTTCACTCCTGGCCTTTTCTGCCAACACACAGCTAAAAGTACCTTCTGTACACCCTGCAGGGAAGCTCACACTGAGAAAAGTGAGTTGCTCATGTGTGTTTACGATACACCTAAATTCAGTATATTCAGATATTTAAATGGAAGCTATTTTGTTTTATTTTTGGAGCTAAAGGTTTCAAATGGTGTAAATATCTGTAAGTTTGGATGACAATTAAGACTAAAATACTGAAGTGAAAATCAGAAAGGGGAATATGAATCATCTCAGAAATGTCAGATCTTTGAAAGAAGTCCTTTTTCAGAAAGAAAAAGAAAATGTTTGTGGAAAAGAAGGAAGGAAACCGTCCTGGAAAGTGAAGAAAACTCAAGGATATTCTTATCACAAAGCTGACAATTCCAAAAAGAAATGTCTTATTCCTGAAAAGCTTAATATTTCAGCAGTTTTGTTGGTTTTCTTTTTTGCTTCTGTGGCTACTGTATCCCCAGACACAAAACACAGACTGGTAGAACTGAATATTGCATTTTTTTCATAACTAATGAATATTTGTTAACAACAATTTAATTTTTTTTCAACAGCTGCTACACCTCTGATTAGAGATCTGTTTTCAACTAGTTATATGATTTCAGTTAACAAGTGTATCTTTCATAAAGATTTTTCTTTAAAACTTTTATTAATCCAAAAACATTTTGAAACATAATTTAGATGATTTGAGGCATATCACATCAAACAGCACTGAGGATGCAATTGCTTTAGGGTTTCATGGCTATGATAATAGCATCCCTTTGGACTACAGCTGGTTGAGTCCCCTGAGCTGGATCAACATCATCTCAGCCTAATAATGGGTATAACTTTTATGTCTCTAGTCCCAGGTTAGTATTTTCATTTATCTTCTTCTGTTCATGGTTCTTTTCACAGTCAATCCATGTAGTCTTAAAATTTCTTTTCATTTTATATGCTATTAATATTCTTAATCCTATTTTATTAATACTGTATATATTTGTTCTTGCATTTTCTGTCCCTGAAAAATTGTATTACTTGAGCACTTAGAAAAGAATTCCCTTGAAATGAACCTCAGCAAAGAGCATCTCAGTGTTTTTCTTTTTGTTAAAACCAGCAAACAGAAAACTCCAAATTTTTTCTTTTTTTTTTTTTTTTTAAGAATTCTCACCCACCAAAAAACCCACTAGAAACAACAACAAAAAAGGACAAACACGCTGAAAATGGGCACTAATTTCCCTTTGTGAACCATTCCTCTTCTGGCTTGCTCCACTATCATCTTTGTATGTCTTGCCGATTTCAGTTCCCAATGAACCCAAGGGGGAATTTAGAGCACCTCTTTAATCATCACTTTCTGAACCTGGGGCAATGAATCTGAGAAGCTGTTAGCACTGCAATTTAAAAAGGAAAGGAATTATAGAAAATGTGCCCCTCTAATCAGCACTTGTGGTAAAATATATGTTAATAAAAAAAAAAGTATTCCCATTCCATTCATAATTTATAAAGCAGATAGATCGGAACTCACACACGATTTAGTGTGTGGGAAGCAGACATGTGGCTCTAACATTTTGATTGCAACAACACAGCTTTACTGAGACCAGTGGAGCTCCTGCTGATTTACACCAGTCCAAGCAGGATGCAAATAAAGTCACTCATACTTTAAAGAAAACCTTAAGTGGTACAGAGTGTTTTAAAGGAGTCATCCTACTTTTGAAGCTTTGATATTTTACAGCTTCAGTCTCTTCTTTGTTAGAAAAGTTTTTATGCTGCTTCTACTTGAACAGATCCAATAGTCACAACAAAGTGAAAGTGTCATAGGAGAGCCAGAAATCACTGAAATAAGATCATCTGTTCATAATGAAGAAGGTGGGGATATTTGTAGCTGGAAAGGTTGACTTGTGTTTCCCAAGGTCTGTCTCCAATATTTTCCTTAAAATTTGAACTTGAAAAGACCCAAGACAGTGTGTATTGGTCCAGATGCACCACAGAACAGGACAAAATTATACTGAGATAAAAGAAAAAACATATTTGCTGCCTCTTTTTCTCTTTCCATCACTTCTATGTCACCAAATCCAACAGAAGCATCATGGTCACGCACAAGCAGCCATAGGAAATCAGCTTGCAGTAGTAGCATGTAAGGGAGAACCAAATAAATGTCTTGGGAGAAGATAATCTTGTACTAGAATACAGTGGTTTTTTTCAAAAACAAATGGGAGAGATATTTTGTTTATGAATAGGAGAGCATTTCCTTGAGGCTGGATTCTTATCTTAATAATTTTCTTATTGAAGAGATGGTGTTGCCTCACAGTCAGGAATAACTCACCTCCCACGCTGTCTGTAGACTTCATAGTCTTATTTATCCTGCAGCATTAGTATTTTTGCTGATAGGGAAGCAGACAGCTGTATTCAGGCCACCTACTGCAGGGGAAATGAGTGATTCAGATGGTACTTTATGAGCTGACAGTCTTTGGCTCCATATTCAGCTAATGAGAAGAAGGAGTCATGATTTCTAAGTCAGACAGAGTGCTTGCCATGGCTGCTTCACCCAAACACTGTGATTAGTTCTCTTCAGTTTCAAACAAACTCAGAACACACATGTCTTCAGTCACTCAATCTCCCTTTGAATTTATATGCCACAGGAGGTGTTTAAGTGCATCTTTGGCTCTCTTACTAGGCAATCTGACTATGGGCCAGTGAGACTAACAACGTCCTGATGCTTAGAACAGTTTCTGTGGCGGCTGGAACCCACTGCACAAAATAATACATTGATATCTCATTCATCCTCCTTAGTGTTTGTGAGCCAGATGGACAAAAATGTGGCACTGATGCGAGGTCAAAATTAGGACTTTACCTAAAAAAGAAAGGCTTTTAGCTGTACAAAGTCTCGGCAGATGTCTTCTTTTAAGATACTGTTGAATATTTCACCAGAATAAGGTTCATGAAACTGATAAAAATAGATCATTATATATGGATTATGCTGTTATTCAAACCTGTGATTCAGGATATTGTATCTGGGAAAGTCATTGTGACAGTTGGGAAACCAACCTTATAATGGAAGTATTGCCTCCTTGAAATAAGGCAGAAATAATCACTGCTTTGTACCAGATCTCATTAACTATATTTAAATATTTTAACATTTTTCATACATTTGGTTACAAGTTACAGCAGCACTGCAAGCATTATTAGATGGGGATAGAACCTAAAAATGAAATTGCAAAAAAAAAAAAAAGAAAAAGAACAGCAGGACAAGGTGTCATTACAATGAACTGTAGGAATATATGACTCTTAGTCTCATTCTTCTGTACTGACAAATGCACCGTCTGTCTATATGGCATTAATGAATGACAGTTTCTCACCATTTGGTGGATGCATGTGTCATCATTTGTCTAGATGACATCTTGATTTATAGACATCATTGAAAAACATTAGAAAATCTTTCTACAAGTTTGATGGGAATTCTGAATATGTGAAAGTAGGGAATTATTTTTTTCTGAGCAGTTCATTGGGGTGTACTCTTTCAGGCAATCAGAAGGACCATATGGTCCATTGGTTAGGTTTTCACTTGGAAGATGTGTGCCTTGGACTCAGTTTCCTGCTGGACCTGAAGTTCCTTTCTGACCTTGGGCAAATCACCTACTTTCTCACACTCACTTATCTCAGCTGCAAACAACAAAAGAAAAGTGGTATTTCCTTCTCTTGCAAGGATAAATAAAATCTCATGGAACATGCTGAGTCATTTAGAGGCTGCACCAATTATAATTACATATTCAGGATTTATGTATTGAACCAGACTTCAAAAGCAAATTCCTCGAAATGTTATATGAGGAAAACATAAGGGGATTTATAAGAAATAACTTGCAGAATATACTTTAAATCTTTCCATTTTGTACCTTGAATACATGGAAGAGAAAGAAAAATTCATCCCACTCCAGAAACGTAGTTCTAGCATAGGAAGCAGTAAATTGGGTGGAATGGTTGGAGTGCCATGGAGTGTCATCACCAGTGATTGACACATATGTGTGTGTATGTGTGTGTATGTGTACAAAAACATACACAGCTTCTCCCAGGCTGCCTGTACACAGAAATTTGTGCAGTTCAAATTAGCAATGTAGCACATTTTCCAAAGACTGAACATTCATTTGTAGCTTAGGAGTGAGAAAAAAACCCAAGCAGATATTTATTATAATTCTCTTTTAATAGAGAATAATTATTTTCTCATGGAGCTTTTTGTTAATCATTCTGGCTCTACTTGTCATTCTAACAAGTTTTATGTCATTTCCCCAACACACACCAGCCCTCTGACTGTTGTGTGCATGTCAGAGCAGCCTGCAGCAGACAGGATTCACACAGCATCTCTGGGTGTGCAGGGCTGGATGTCAGCCAGCTTCCACACAGCCACGCAGACACACAGAGGAGCATTTCCTGGCATCATGTGAGGCACCTGAAAGGTGTAATACTGCTAAAAATACAAGCTTTGAAGCATAGCAAGGCAGAAAGTGTTTCAGAATGGATTACTCTTATCTCCTGTAGGGTCTGCTGTCCTGTTAAACAGGAAAAGAGGGCACAGTGACAAGACATTTCAGCTGGACCAGGACAATCCCAGAAAACCATGCTTTTCCTTGATTTCTAAATAAAGTAAAATAATAACAATAAAAAAAAACACAAAAAAACCCCCCCAAAACCAAAAAAACCCAAAAGGCAAAAACCCAAAACCAAAACCCAAAAACCAACCAACAAACAAACAAGCAAACAAACAAATGACAACAAAAAACAACCAAAAAACCCCACCAAAACCTAAAAAAACCCCACCAAATCCAGAAGTTTTTTTCATCACATATTTTGATTGTTATTTTTTCTGGCTCTCACTATCAAGTCACAATCCTGGAAACTTACCTTTTTCCTGAACCAGAAATCTAGAGCTGAAAACAGAGATCTCCTTCCCAGCTACAGCTCCAGCATCAGCTTCTCTGACCAGGCAGGATGAATGGTCTTTACATCACCCAGTCCTTCTCATGTGACCCTCCCTTGAAATAAAAGCAAATCTGTTTAAACTGCTGGAGGAATTTTTGGGACAGCCAGGGCTGGTACATTTCTGTTCCTTTCCAAGCAGTTTAGGATGAATAGGTACATCCTAGCCCAGAGTGACTACCTCTGGGATAAAGATATTCTTCAGAACAAAGCATCTCATCAAGAACTGCCTCCAGGCCATTTGGGTTGCCTGCACTGTGCTTTGGAGGAGCGATGCAAAGCTTCGACTGTGCTGTAAGAAGCATTTCTACATTCCCAGGACTGGCCAGGCTTGCCCCCATTTAGCTACAGAGATCAATTTAGGTCAGGAAGAGAGGTCATCTTCTGTACACTGTTCTTGGAGAGTTTAAAAATGACTACACGGAGGTAGTCAGCCATTACACTTGTCTCAGATCATCTCTCACCCCTTTCTGCCAGGGTAAGACAAGTCATATATAAGAGTGCTTTGAAGTGATGGATGATATGGTTGAACTTTTACTGGACAGTCAGTTAGCTGGGATGAAAAAGACAACAATAACATATAATAAAGAAAGTGCACAAGGTTACACACAGTAACTTTCGGCAACGGTCCCTGTATCAGATGCTCTTGTCTCTGTGCTTGTGAGGTGAAGCTGACCTAGAATATTGGAAAGGACTCATGAATATGAATACAAATTACATGTCACAGCTGATTAGTGAATGATGATAAAGCACTGTAGCTCTCTTTTTCTGGAATTAAAGGCTAACACTGAGAAAAGTACAGGCTGCAAAACTTTTTCCAACGTTTAGAAAGGATCTTCACAGAATCACAGGATGGTTTGGGTTGGAAGGAACTTAATCTTGTTCAATACTCCTGCCATTGGCAGGGACACCCTCCACTAGACCAGATTGCTCAGCCTGGCCTTGAACACTTCTCGGAACGGGACATCCACAGCTTCTCTGGGCAACCTGTGTGAGTGCCTCACCACTCTCACTGTCAATATTTTCTTCCTTATACCTCATCTAAACCTGCCTCTTTCATATTAAAGACATTTTCCATTATCTTGTCACTACAGACCCTTGTTAAATGTCCCTTTTTACCTCTCTTGTAGCCCTTTTAGGTACTGGGAGGTGCTATGAGGTCTCTCTGGATCTTTACTCGGGCTGAACAGCCCCAGCACTCTCAGCCTGTCTTAATAGAAGAGTCTTTTTTTATTTCTTTACATCTTATACTTACATAGGATAAATTTCTTTATTAACACACTCCTATATCTTACAATTTTGTTGTGGTTTGATTTGGGGTTTTATAGATTCTTTTTCACATGTGGTCTTTTTTTTCTTCCCTATTTCTTTTAATCTGTACTTATAAATTAAATTAATTGAGGAAAAAATCCCTCTTAGAATGTTATAAAATGATTTCAACAGAGGTCATTGAGAGAGAAAATATGTAGGTTGTAGGAATGATGGGGGAGGAGCACAGAAGAAAGGGATCCTTTACCCTGCACCTCTACAGTTTCTAACACTTATAGATACAGCTGCAAATAAAGAACCAGTAATAGGCAAAGTAAATATTAAATTAAATGACTCAAAGAGCCAGAAAAACAGAGACAGTGGAGATCCATAACTGGAGTTTGTTTAATTTGGCATCTGTTTGTTGGCTTCAAAGATAGATGCATTTGAAGAGCATGTGTCTGATTACAGGTGTTTAAAATGTACAAATTTCTCCACATTAGAAAATGCAAGGGGTGACTTTGAATCTTCACAAATGGGAGCTGGGATTTCCTGATTTCTACTGGAGATGATGTTTGGGCAAACAAATGGATATTTTCAGGTAAACAGAGCATGCTAACTTGAAAGCTGCAAGCAGTGCCTGTGGCTTCAAACATATGTGTCTAAATATCGAACTGAACTATGGTCATATTAGGATTTTGAAATTAAAAGCATGAAGTGTCTCATTAGTTCCTATTTTCTTTTATCTGTAGTCTTCTGACAAAATACGAAGACTTGCAGAAATCCAAAATCAAGGCTAGGAATGCTGATCTAATAGCCAGCTGGTTAACACAGGGCTGTGATTAGTGTTGGCTGTTTTGCTGAAAGTGTAGCTTGTTTAATAAGTACAATTTTTCCTCTTATTCATTTAGGGGAAAAAAAAAAGAAAAGGCTCTGTCAGATGAGGATTAACTTTTATGAAGGAGAAGATTCAGCAGTACTTTGTAACCATCTCCCTACAGCTTGCACTCTTCCTTTCCACTTCCCAACACTCCATCTCCATACTTAAAAGGAGAAAATGAAAAGATTTTTAAACCTATATATTTCCTGAATATTATTCTTCTATTAAAGCCAGTTGCAGAATTTCAAATAGTGCAGTGCATGATGCTCTTATTCTGTGAACTAAACAGATTAAATTATGACTATACAAGTGATTTTAGAATAAATAAATCACATAGATGGACAAGTCTCTAGGATTCAGAGTAAGGAGTACTTTTCTACAGTTTATGTTAGTAACTACCAAACTTTTGGAAGTCTTGTGTACAAGAAATTTATACTGCTTACCCCCAGTCTTATCGTAGTTCCAGAAGTGGGAAGCTCAGCCTCTGTGATATCATACATTCTATTCTGCAGAAACTAGTTTGATAGCAACTCATATTTACACTCGGTAACAACATATCCTAAAATACTTTTCATGAAGAAACCTTGGGACAAACTTGCATTTGGCATAAATTGCCATTTTCAATTGAAGTCAATGATCTATTACAGTTTACACCAGATGTATGTGTGACCCTTCACCGATCATGAGCTGTAACAAAGCTGGAGATGCAAGCAGGTAACAGGTAAAGATGGTTTATGTTTTGGGATACTGTGTAAAGAAAAAGTACATGTGTAACAATTTAAAGTTGCATATAATAACAGGATCTCAGGCATTTTTCATACATATTTCAATCTTTTGGAATAGGAAATTTTTAAGGGCTTAAAATTCACCAATATACTAAAGGGTTTTATTTTTTCAATCGTCTTCGTCCTAGAATAATTTTAAACATGTGCTTAAATATCTACATGTTCAAATACCACTTTCTTGCTGACTGATAAACCTTGTACTTAGGATTAACTATAGTAAAGGCTAGATTCTTTCACAGTTTTTGATTTTGTGGCAAATATATTTTAAAAAAAGATTCTATATATAAAATAGAATATAACATTGTAAACAAATTGCTCTAAACATTTATCATATCATATCATCAAAAGAAATGGTAGACTCTATAAAAAATAACAACAATGTAAACTACCTGTTGTGTTTATTTAATTTCAATGTAATCATTACAGACTTTCACACATAATTTTTGGTCAAAATTCTTGCATATTAACAGTTTTTATTATTAAAAAAATTGATTAATTTTTCAGCAGTATAAATATGTACATGGTATCTATATTATCTTTGAATTAGAATTCCTTCTCTGCATGTAATTAAAATAGAAAAGACTAACAACATCAAATAAATTAGTCATGCTGCAAGTAAACCAATATTTTTTCCTTCTTTCTTTATTCCAGCCCACACTCCATATTTGAGTGCATTATAAGGGTCTCATACTCCCATACAGATATCTACTTTATCACATAATCTTTACAGATACAAATATAATTCTCATGTGTTGCTGTCTGCAGTTTGTGGTTCTGTTTTCCAATCAATTCAAGGCCAACTCTCATTAGTGCAACAAGAGTTTCATGAATAAATCCCTCATTTTTCAATGATAGAATAGATTCTTCATTATTGAATTGCATGCACTCAAGTGGGATCTATCTGCATCTAAAGAAAGAAATTCATGATTTTTTAAACCATAATGAATGCCCCAGTATACTTCTTACCGTTTTGTTTCTTTAGAGCTGCATCTAATTTCCTGAACATCTTTGATAAACATTGGCTTTTTGTGCCTTCTTGGTTAATGAAAACTAGGAATTATTTCTAAAGCCTGTTAATTAGGGGTGTTTGTGTATTTTCTAAGCTACTCTGAAGAGTAAATGATATCCACTTATATGAACTATCCTGACAGTCCAAGAAAGGATATATGGGTCATCATTAAAAAAAAGACAAAAAAGAGTCTATGAGTATTCTTGACAAGATATCTATCTAGTCAGTGGTAGACACAGTGCAAATGTATGTGGATTATATTGAAACTTTCTTTTCTTACTTTCAAAACATCTGGGAGGTGTGCACAATTTATGTAAGCATTGCTATAGAAAGTAAAACCATAAAATTGCAATGGTGGATACAGTATATGGAGTTTCACCCACTAAATTAAATATTTTGATCTTATCTGAAATAGTGGATATAAAAAAAAAAAATCCTACTCTTTTTATTAGGAGATAAAATGTACATTTGTTGATGATACTTTGATTTTTTGTTTTTTTTAGTATTTGGTGCCTTGATTACATGCTGAAAAATTAAGGAGAATTTTAAGTGGTCCTTATTATTTTTTATTGTTAAGGTGATTGAAAAGGTAAAAAGCCTGATTTGTGTCCCACTTAGGACAGATAAAACACTTCTTATGAATGAGATTTTGAAGTCTGGAGGCCACTGAGACCTTCTAGTTCTTTTTTCTATTTCAGTCTTCAGTTCTTCCAAGGCTGTCCTTGACAGGGTGATAATGCATCATGAAGTATTGAGCCACTCTCACAGCAATAGGAAAAGGACTGTGGAATATTCCTAAATAAAGAGGCTGAATAAACACCTGTCAGGCATTAAGTGTTTTGGTTCCTGCCTTAGAACACATCAGTGGCCAGATTGGCTCTGAAGTGTCTTCCAGCCTGTTCCTTGGCTTTTCACTGATATTTGAGAATTAATCTCAAGATGAGAAGGTATTCCCATCTGGAATGATCTCCTATTTCATTACATCTAAACAAAAAGATTTTCTGCATTCAGCCATACCTGGATCCTTTAATAGTCAAGGAAGGATGGGCTGAATCACCTCCTGATTATCTAACATGGGGATTGGCTTCCAAAAGCACCTGTCTCTCCTCTACAGCATTCAGAACAAACAAGTGACTATACCATTAGGAGAAATATCACACTTGAATCCACAACCTTTTGAGTGAAGAATTCAGTTCCTTGTGTTTGGCAAAGTTCTTATTGCATGTAAATATAGATAGTTGTGGGTGCCCTGGAAGGGCATCCCCTAGGGTCTGGCTTCTCCCATGGAAGTGCCAGGACCAGGTGCCAGTTACCCCAGTTCCACTCCCCTGGCCACTCCTTCCATTGGCCCACACACCCTGGCCCCTCCTATGTACCACCCCAGGCCCTCAGATCGTTGGCCCTGATGCTCTCCCTGCCCCTTTCCTTCCCAATATAAAACCCTGGGACCCGCCACCCTCCGGGTTCTTTGTTCCTGCCTCTTCCAGCGTGCGGATGGGTGTTGAGGTCTGCCACTGTGTAGGTGTTGACCTCTGCCACTAATAAACCCTGCTGGGAACCCTTGAAGAACCCCTCCTGTCTCTGTAGCCTCATTTCCACCGGCTGCGCGTGTGAGCGTGGTGAGCCCCCTCTGCCCTGACCGGAGTGCCTTCCCCCATGGGAATGCTTCAGGAAGGTTGAGGTGCCGGGCAGCCTCCGCCTGCACCGCAACAGATTAAGTCTCTGTAGAGACTTCAAACCCAGTTTTATTTCATCTTGGACTTTTGGAAAGAGGTGAACTAGAGAGCTCAACTGCAACCCAGAGCTACATCTCCTGTTTTCTTAGATATCAATTATGTTTATATAAAAATGGCATCCCTGACAAATGAAATATACTGCAAGTCAGTGCAGTTTGTGCTGGTTTAGCAGTGAAAATAATCAACCTTTAGTTATCAAGTCTATATTATATTTTAATAATACTTCAAGTCTATGTGAGATTGCACGTGTCCCACAAGAAGACAAAAAAATCAATAAATTGTATTTTTGGCTGAAAATATGAAGTGATCCGACAGAACTGACTCACATTGGCCGTTGACCATTCAGAAACGGCACCAATGCATTGTGATCACCAGTGACTCATTGTCACAGGCTGCCTTCTCATTGGACCATGCTTGCAGCTTAAGTGGGTCCCAAAGAAGACAAAGTAGATCTCTTTCTCAGCTATTAGCAGAACAGTGCAGGAATCCCTTCACCATGACTTGGGAAAAATCACCAGTTATGAATTAATGGACAGATGTGCTTCCTTTGATCCACAGAAATTATCTTAGTGCTTTTAGCTGCAACATTACACTACTTGCTAAGTGCTGGGAGTTAGGTTTTCTTTCCTTTTGTTCCTTTTTACATATAGAATTTTTTCCATAAGTTGCTAGGAAACACTAATGATCGGGTACTTAAGAAGAACAAAAGATATGCCCGAGCCCCAGGGCGAAAGGCAACTGCAGTTTTCTTTTCTGGGAGTTTCTCTCTGAGGGATGGAGATATCTCGAGAATTGGACTGGTAAAAGGTGGGGCTGGAGCAGCTGGGCTCTCTCTCACTCTCAGCTTCGGAGAGGATGCTCGGAGGTGCTGCTTGGAGTTTGCTGCTGCTGCTGGACCCCTGCCCAGAGCTGCTTCTTCTGCCGTGGGGTGAGACTCTGCTTGTGAGAGCAGCCACTGACCTGGGACCTTATCAACACCTACCTCACTAAAGGGGGGACCTACTGCCATCTGCTCAGGGGCCCAGGATCCTGAGCTCGCCTCTCCCTGCCCTGCTGGGAGCCAGGCTGCCACTGTCCCGCCCCTGTGGCTCCTTCGGCACTGCTCTGGGCTTCGCTGCGCTGCAGCCCCGCACCCCCTGCCTGCTGAGACGCCCTGCTGTCCCAGCTTGCTGCTTCCGAGGGTCCTGCTGGGGCACCGGGACCAACAGCCCCAGCAAAGCAAAGCCTCTCTCTCTTCCATCCCTCCCTGTCCCAGCCGAGCCGCCATTGCCAGGCGCTCCTGGAGCTCGTGCCACAGCGCCCCCTGCAGCCGCGGGGGAATCATCGCACCTGCCCTGCCCACCGAGCACCACCAGCGCCCCCTGCCGGCTGTGACCATCACTGCACCCAAGGGGACAGTGCCTGCAGGCCCAGGGGGCTGGGACCGGGTTCCTGGTTCTGTTTGCTCTTAACGCCATAGGAGTTGTTGTTTGTTTGCTTTATTATCCATACTAGTAAAGAACTGTTATTCCTGTTCCCATATCTTTGCCTGAGAGCCCTTTAATTTCAAAATTACAATAACTCGGAGGGAAAGGGTTCACATTTTCCATTCCAAAGGAGGCTCCTGCCTTCCTTAACAGACACCTGTCCTTGAAACCAGGACACTAAGTCCCTGAACCCTACAACTTTATCAGTTGTAGAGTTTTCTGTGATAATTCCCTTTCATATGTAGAAATATATAAGGCCAAATGATGCAAAAAGGACATTTGCAACAACTCAAGCAGATAAAGAATTTAGATATGTTACAGTGCCACTGGAGGATGGTGAGGGCCTGATTCTGCAGCCAATAATATCTTATGCAGATAAACTGCAATGCTGAGCATTATAAATATAAATGACTTTACACACCTGCAATAGTTTGCACCTTTTCTATTGAAGACCATTTCTCTACACCACGGCTTGCATTATAGAAGATATAGTATTTGCCTAGTATTCTGATTTTGGTAGTTGCTCAGTGGATTACACTGCTCAATTTTGTGTGACATCCTTTTTCTTGAGTGTAATAGACTTCTCATCTAGGTCAACTCTATCCATTTATTTAGCTGTTATGTTTTAAAATTGATTGGTAGATTTATTTCTGAATCTCTGTTGTAGTTAAATCCCAAACATCAACCAAGCTCCACACAGCCACTTGATCACTCCCCCAACAGTGGGATCAGGGAGAGAATTGGAAGGGCAAAAGATAGAAAACCTGTGGGTTGAGGTAAACACAGTTTAATATTGAAGGCAAAAAATCATGATTTCCTATGGGCAGGCAGGTGTTCAGCCATCTCCAGGAGGGCAGGGCCCCATCACATGTGATAGTTACTTGGGAATGCAAACACCATCATTCCAAATCTCCAAACATTTTAAAGGCAGTGGATATTCACATAATTTTTAATTTGACTATTGGATTTGCCAATTTATTAAGAATATCCTCAGATTAAAATAAACTTTTCTCTTAAGTTTTAACACTATTTTTCAATGCTTTCCATTTTTAACAAATCAGTATTGGATGTGTAGCCACAGAGAAGGTTTAAAAATGGAGTAAGTGATTAGGAGTCTGTACTTAGAAGCAAAAGGGAAAGACAAGTGTGGCTATGTGTCTGAATATGTAACTGCATAGGATTTTAAATAAATATGATATTTTCACCATGCAAATACTCTGTTCATAATAACAATAAATAAAAATTTCTGAAAAATCAGTATTCAGACAAAGTGATCTCTTATCTTATGAAGATAACTATTGGTTTTGACTTGTTGGTTTCAGTTTTTTCTTTTAATTTAGCTTTCTATTGGGATTTCTTTATCTGTGAAAAATATATGCCTTGGAAACTACATATTAGCAGAGTAAGGAAATTTTGTAGCAAGATATTGCAGATTTAGGGATTTTTTTTTCTCCATTTAGAAGAGCAAAGTCAAGGACAACTCCATGTGTTCTGCAAAGTTCAGCAGTAATATTATTATTCACACAAGTTGCCTCAGCTGTGAAATCAGTACATTTGTTCTGGATGTCTCTTTATTATTAATGGCCCTTTCACCTGACTTTCTACATTTGTTTGAGCCAACATAGTTCCTGCCTGCTGGCCAGTTCACTTAGATCATTTTCATCCCCTGGAAAGGAAGCTTTGTTCCAAATGTCTTCTGAAAGGTTAGTCTTAACTACTGTAAGGATATAGGATTGAAACAGAAAATACTCTGGAAACTGCAAATGAAATAGTAAAGCCTCTCCTCCTATTTTCAAGGCATCACTCATTTTATCCAAAATGCTCCCCCCAGCATGACATCATAGGGTAAAATTCGCCATGAACCCAGAGTGAATATAGCACAAAGATCCACCAAGTTTGGCACTGCACTGTATCTGCCTTAAGCAGATGTTTAAATGGGAATTAAGTGATGTGTTGTCTTTTTGATGGCTCTTTGCAAAGAGGCAATTTCCACCCAAAGAGAATAAGCATAAAATAAAATCAATGTATTAGAAGTTCTGACTGAGGAAGAATATAAAAAAAAGAAGATTGGTCAGGAAAATATGACTTCCATCTTGGAAAAATTACATTTAGGATTTTTTTTCCTTTTCTTTCTTTTTTCTTTTTTAGTGGGAGTATTAAATTGGGAAATACCATTTATAAACCACAACAAGAGGTCTGGTTTTCCGTGGGCCACTTTCAAGGGTTTCATAATCTGAGACTTATTTGTAGTTTTATTTTCATTGGAATCTTAAAATAGTTAACAATATTGCTGATGGAGAACTACTTATACTATCAAAGATGTTTATATAAAGCAGAAGTAACACTGCCAAAGAATTAATTAGCACGAGCAGTGGAGGTCACTGGAATGTGAAGTGCAGGGCTCTTACTGCAGAATCAAGAGCTGAGCAAAATGAGATATTGGTTTAGCTTCAGTAGATTATATTAAAAATAACTCTGTATCAAATGGCTACAATTTCATCTGCTTGTCTTTCCTCATTTATGGAGTACTTTTAGGGAGTTATTCCAGCCTTTCAAGAGGATTTGTAGGGTGACACAGTACCCAAAGACATATATCACAATCTCAGTAAAATATTAAGTTACAGAAAGACATTTTAAGCACAATACAAAGTAACATTCATATAATATTGGTGTATAGGAATATATGTGTGCATGCTAGAGTAATGTGAAATACAGAGCACCAAGGTGATAATATGCCACATTAGGACAATTCATTTTAAACATCTTAAAATAGAAATGTCTAAGGAATGAGAGATGGAGGTCAGAAAAAATTCATGAATTCTTCCACCTTATTTTCATAAATCAATGCCTTAGGCCCCACTGAGGCAGCTAAAAATACATTTCTCTTTCAGATGAAGGAGATTAGGAGGTGGGAGGGAGGACATGTTGCCTTGCAAATGTAGAGGATGTCAGAATTGTCATGCAATTTATGAACACTTTGTGTAGGTGTTACTGCATGAGGGATGCACTTTCCCTTTTAGTGACATAGATAATAATAGTCTTTTGTAATCCACTATATAGAATTTGAAATTTCACCTTTTCAACCTATTATGTTTGTGCACAGCCCATACATAGCTAATGGGAGAGAAAGGGTGAGGTTGAACAGATTGAATGAGTTCTCTTTGCTGCTGTGTAAAAATTGTGGATTTCAGGCAAGAAACTGATGACGAACTGGTATATGGCAAATACATCATATTCTGTTTCTAGGAACTATTGACTTTCCTGGGTATTCTGTTTAGAGAAGACAGAATAACCAAGGTGAATGCATTTCACTCTGGATGTCAAAGTACAAATCGGAATGACTGCATTTACTTAGGAACAGTTTCCCAGTGAGGGAAGCAAGTCCCTGAGACTGCAGCCATTTCAAAGGTAGAAAATGTAAGCTGAAGTCAGGTAAATTCAGTTCAAACTTCTTCAACACATGGCTATTAATCAGTTGCTTAAGTTAACTAAAATGTGAATATAAGCTGTGCTGGAGAAGTGAGAGCACCTCCTGACATATTCATCATAGAGAAGTAAAGTCTGAACTCTAATAACTGGACCTTCACGGCACAAAAATTAAGAAGACAAATAATGCTATGGGTGCCTGTTAATTGGAACAGCTCAGTGGGTAGCCAGTTAAATGGCTGTCTTGATGAGGAGAAAAAAACCTACAAAAATAGCTTTCAAAATAACCAAATTGATATAAAACTGCACAGAAACTAAAAATTGTAAAGACAAATATTTCATATGTTCCTTCTTTATGGAATATGCCTCTAACATACCCTTTGCAAGACAGAGGGGTCAGTATCTGTTGCATACTGAAGACACAGTTGCTCTGATACAGAAGGTACTGCAAATATAGAGGCAGAAAAGGTAAAGATAGTTGCACTCATTAGGCAGATCTTCATTTTTCTTCAGCAGATGCAAACTTTGAAGCTTCTAAGAGCAAAGGTTTATTTTTCTCACTTGTTTTTTGCATATAACTTTTCAATTACTGCCAGACCACTCCTGCATCAAAGCATCAATTTCTGTGATGAGATAGAAATGTTTTCTGTGCACAGATTATGCAAATACTTCCACACCCAACAAACTTGACCCACCCGTGTTCTAGTGAATAGCACTACCACCCTTTCAATAACAGATTTCTATTTTCATGTATTGCTGAATATCCCATTTATGTCTTCCACACAGCAGCTCGAGGAGGGCATTGTCATTTAAGGGCTGAATATTTTGCCCCATCCCTTAATAGACACAGAGTTTCCCACTGAGGTGACCACTAGAGGAACAGCTTTGCTCAAACGTGCTCCACACTCTGTGAATAAATTAATTGTGTAAAATTATCTGGTGTTTTGCTCTGGCTCCTTCCTAATGCAGCTGTGATGGGAAGCCTTCTCTTTACTGTGAAGGTGCTGCTACTCATCTCTGAGTCCCAAGAAATGATTGTCATAATTTCTTTGTCTTACAGTGTTTCATCATTGTTTTCTACAATTCCCCTCCTGCTTTTTCACTCACCTCTGACGAATCTCCTGTCACCACAAAGTTTTGTACAGTTATGTGTGTTGCCTTGGACATTTTGGACACAGCTTCTGGAGCTCAGTCATGCACGTGAGCACAGGAGGAGATAAATCTCTGCTGGAATGGATTTTTCTGTTTGTATTGGGCATACATGGCAAGGTTTTGGTAGGGGTTGTTGGGAGGGAGATTGGTGCAGGGGTGGCTTCTCTGAGAAGGAAAGAGAAAATTCCCCAGGTCAGAGAGCTCCTATTCCTGCCAGCTCCAGGATGGACAGCAGTGAGGCAGGCTGTCCCCTGCATTTGAACCCTGGCTTATTCCTTGGAGGAAACAGGGAGATTTTGGTGTCTCATTGTGGCATGCAGAATGGAATGACCAAGTAACTATGAATGCATTCAAGTGCTTTGGGCTGAGCAAGAAGAATATTGCCCAGTGCTTCTAATTTTCCTGTAGGACTCCAAACCTATATCCCAGGACTGCCTGTTGAAAGGGTATAAATATATCTTGGATGAAACTAAATGCTATGGGGTTTTTGGTTTATTTCACAGATTTTTGCGTAGATCCAACTCACTGAACTTGAGACATCTAAATTGTAAATATCAGATGTAGTACTTTTTGCACCTTTTATAGTCAATAAAAAGAAGTAGATTAATTGCTCCAAAAAGAGCATGGCTTTTTGGGATGAGGTAAAGTGTGTTGTAAATTGTGTATATTTTACCAGAAAAAACAGGGATGGGCTTTAATCCATCTAATTTTGGGTGGCTACAATGTAGTGGCTGCATGCACACCCACTAAATCTCATCAGTATAAAAAACAGCAGGCTGTGGCTCATCAGAGTTAAAAGTGGGATAAGTTATGGAAATGCAGGTGTCATTTTTGATGCCATGGATTACCCTGGCTTGTACCTACTGCTTTGAAAAATCTATTTCAAACCCAGTGTCTTATTTACCTATTTCAGGTTCCTTAGGTCATCTCAAATTGTTCCAGATGTCAATGCTTACACAATTTAGTGCTGCTTAGTACCTCCTTTACAGTGAATTTAGTTGTTCTTCAGGTTTCACTGACAGAGAGTACTTTTCATCTGCCTGCTAGGAAGCCCCTGGAGCTGTTTGAGATGACCCAGGGTATTCCAGACATGCATGGGTCTAGCAGATGTGACACAGGATAAATGAAATATCCCTACTCCTTGGGAGAGGTAAACTGAGATTAGTGGAGATAGTCCTGGGCATTTGAGATGGCACTAGAACTCCTATATTTTGGTAGCTTAATTAAATATTAAATTTCCATTGACAATACAGGGGCTGGAATGGTTATTATTTGAGGCCTAAATGTAGAATTTGCTGTTGTAGAAAGATGACCAATTACTGGGAGATAAATGTAAAATTAAAATGTTACTATGTAGTCCTGGGACAAATCCCATCTTTTGCAGCTAGTCCAGTGATCTTTCTTCCTAATAATATCCTAGAAAGTGACCTAAATATCCATACATCTCTTTGCAGACAAAATGGAAATAGTATGCCTCCACTTACATGAAGATTTTACTACATACCATGGCAGAAATGTAAAAATAAGTGTTTCTCTTTTTCTAATCAAGATTTCTTTTTTTTTCCCCACCAATAAAATTGTGAATAATATATATCCTTCCTAGGTAATACCTTCATGGTAACATTTCTGGCCATCCCAGCATGGCCAAAGGAAATTCATCACATGGGAAGACTTAATTTTGTTTTGTGTCATAGGACAACAGTGATGCTATGTGAATCTCAAGGTGTTTTACTGGGAAGTATGATATTTTTCAAAAATATGCTATATTCACAGTAAAGATTTTTTTTTTTTTTAATATATAATCTGAACCTACTCCCTTTCAGTTTGAAAATTTCCCCTCCATTATCTCACTACAGGCCCTTGTAAATATTCCCTCTTCATCTTGTTGACCCCTTCATGTACTGGAAGGCCAAAATTAGGTCACCTCAAAACTCTCTCTTTTCCAGGCTGAACAATTCCAATTCTCTCAGCCTTTCCCCATAGGAGAGGTGCTCCATCTTTCCAAACAACTCAGTGTCCTGCTCTGGATTCCCATCCAACAGGTCCATGTCCTTCCTGTGCTGGGACCCCAGAGCGGGACCCAGCAATGCAGAGTAGAGCTCTAGGGTGAAACTAGCTCAGGTCTGAAGGAATTTTGTTTGTGCTGGCATGGTGCTGTAATGGGTTTAAATAACTTCTGATTCTCAAAACTAACTCAGCCTGGTGTCTGTACTAAGCTGCACACCTGGAAATGTTCCAGATCATGAATATGTGAGGATTTGAGCATTTGATTAAAAAAACAAGGTACAAAAGCAGCATGTGAAGCTATTCAGATTTACAACGCTTAGAAGCTGGAATAGAATGAACATCTGACAGTCCTGACCCCCAGATGTGAGACAGAGAGTTGTCTAAGTTTATTCTGGTCTTTTTTAGATGTGAATCTTTTTAAAATATTTTATTTGTCAAATTGCTATATGGGCGTATGTTTATAATGCAGTATCTGAAAATTCATGTATCCCGATAGGTTAAAGTTATTATTAATTAGACAAAGTGCTGTGAATCATTCTATATGCACCAAGCTTTTCATATCAGAGACTTGCTTTACAACTTTAATGTCTGCTGCTGTCAGCATTCTTCATCTCTATGTCATTACCAGTCCTGGGAACTTGTTTATCTTCTGACCCTGCTTCTCATCCCAAATCCAAAGATTTTATCTGCCTCAGGCAGAAATAAACACATCTTAACAGCCGTGAATCCCCATGGGAAGCGCAGATCAAAGGATGATAAATCCTATAAAATTTAATTTAGGTGATTATTGGTAGACAGTGAAGACGAGTAAATGCAGTCTTGTTTTTGACAAAGAGAATCTAAGAGCAGTTTATGTCTGCAATTATGCTTGGTGAGAATTTTTGCTTAGCTATCTCACTCTTTCCTCCCTGTTGCTCAGCACCTCCCCTTTATCAAAGGCTATTTGTTTCCCCATCTTCCCCTGTTAAGCTGCTGAAGTTCCTTTTACTATCTTTCAACAAAAATATCTGAAATTAGCAAAAAATCCTACTTAAGCAGTTGTGCTAGGTTGCCTCATTTTTATGGAGAATTTCCCTTGTAGGCGGCAAATTCCTCAGTTCTAATGAAAAGCCATAGGGAGCAGCAACCTCAGCATCCCACTTTTCAGGTTTTGCAGCTGAAGATGAAGGACAAAAGAGTACAAGCCCTGAGAAACCTGGAGGTATGATATTGGGGAGGACATATATAAACATGGAGCAGACAGTTTCACTTTAAGCATATCTGTTCAAAGAGCAGGAGCCAGTTAGACAGACATGGAGAGACCTGCTGTATCAGGGTACATTCTATAACACTTACCAGTAATAACAGATATCTCATCTTAGCGTTGTAAAGTTCAGAGCAGCCCTAATAAAGAGCTCTGCAGTGCATTTCTGTTAGTTTTCCTTTTTTTTTCCTTTCTTTAAGGATTCTTGAAGACATTCCATAGGACTGGATATGCAGAAGTGTAAGCTCAGGAGAAAAAAGGGCAAAGGCTGGCCTAGGTAGCTATAGTGTGGTTAGTTTGAAACTGATACGAGGCAAAAAACCAGAAAGGTTGACAAAAGAAACAATCAGCTGACAATTATAGAATAGAAATATTCTCAGTGATAATCCTGCATGAAAAAAAACTAGAGTGCCAAAAAGCAACAACCATTCTGAAAAAGACTGTCGGTGTATGGCATTGTCTATGGACAGCTGTAATACAAACGCAGTCTAAAACTGGCAATAAATTTGGTAGTAACAGAATGCTGGGAACCAGAACTACCCATCTATTTCAGGTGATCATAGTGTCGTGGTAAAATATGGGACTACTGAATATTATTTTTCTGAGATTTCCTGCAGGAGAAAATACTTACTTTGGTATGAATGATACTAGATCCTGAACTGTTATTTTTTTCAGCACAAGAAGTTGCAGCTACCTTTGGTTTAAAGTCAGGTTTAAATTCGGGTGCTCAAGGAAGTTCATACATAGTAACAAATAGAGTTATCAGGCTCCTAATGATCTATTCTCCCATTGATACTCCTGGGACGTTGCATAAAGCTCTCATTAATGCAAATGGATAAGTGGAAAGTACATGCCGAAATCAACAACTCCCCCTATTGTTATAATGGGTGAACGGTCCCCTTAGGCAAAAAACAACATTACTGACTTTAATTTTTCCTTGACTACCCCCTCCTCCTTATGAAACAAATCATGTTAAAAAGTGTGGTTTTTTGGCTTTGTTTGTTTTTTAAGTGGATGTCACAGGAGAAAGTCAGTGAGGAGGATTTATCAAAAACAACATTCTTGTTATGACCCAGTTCTGACCCAGTGTAGCCAAATCATCAATCACGGTGACAATGGGCCATATTTATCCTTGGTGCCTCTGCACTGTAATTGACAGAATTACGTTTAGAAGAGATTTGCCTTATAGCTATTTAGTTAGAAGTCTGGGATGATGATTAGTCGAAGGTTTGACTTTCTCTGCAGCTTGGATTAATGCATACATTATGCAAAGGTATATGTGTATTCAGTTTGCTGCAGATGTTGTAGTCAAGAATTCAAGGATGTTTGCACTTTGTTGCTCCAAGTTCCATTATAACAGAATGTAAAGATAACAGGGCCACAATCTAGTTATGCAGTTCAAAGGCTGATATAAAAATTTGATTGTACTCTGAGTTTTTACCATAATCTACAGGTATACTTTGTGGCTTGTAATAAGTACTAGGCATGGTGCAGCTAAAACGAGTAGCACTAATGATGTCCTACAGCAAATAAATATTGTTTCAAGATTTTTGTATTACTGCATATCCCAAAAATCAAACATAGAGAAAGTGAGTACTTATTTACATAGTTACAATGGAAAAACAAAAATATTTGTCACTAAGTTGTCTGCTCACTTTTTGTATACTTTTAAATTTAGATGCCATTTGGTCAATTGGAGTAAGCAAAACCCTACATTTCATTCTATGAAAGGAAATATTTCAAACTCTTTAATACCATCAACAACTGGATTTTTTAAAGATAGATGCTCCCCCATGTTAAATAAGTGGTGTGTTTCAATTTTTATTTCCTAAACAAGTAATTGCCCTTACATAGTGGTCACATTCAACTGCTTACTGAGTGAAATTGTTCTTAACTTGAATAAAGGGGAGGACTAACACTGACCTCACTGGGACTATAATTTCATCTTTATTACATTAATTAAATATAATGTACCTCAGTAACAGAGCTCAAAATATTGATCAGTTAACAGAAAAGCAAAGATTGATGCTAAATGCAGGTGTTGTCTGAAACACAGAAAATAATAGAAAAAACCCTGGTTTATTGCAGTGCCCTGTGGTACATTTTTCACAGCTGTGCTAGATGTGTATATAAATGTGTTTAGTATCACTTTCTAGAATTGAAAGTGGTTATGATTTTGTTATTTAGTAAATGGGCCATACACGTGAGAAAATGATTTCCTAGTAGCAATGCTACAGTCTGCTAAAGAACTGTTGTCTTGCTCCCTAATAGGTAGTTTGGTATCTCATATGCCTCCATAATTCTGCCACAAATTGATCCAAAATAATTTGATCTATAGTTTATCCAAAAACACTGCTTAGGCACAAAAAGTAAACTTCCTGGATCTTTTTTGAGGGAGATATTTAGAATAAGACTGGACTGACCAATATTTTTTGCAACGTTACTGGAAATCTTTCTGAGATATACAGTTAGTGTGATATGCAGTAGCATGACGGGTTTGTACTGAAATTCCATGTGGGGTTGTGTTATCAATCAATGCATCCTAGGGATTTACAGAGAAATCTGCTAATGGAATACAGTTAACATAAAACTATGCCATCAGTAAGTGTCACTTGTACTATTGGGAGATATTAGCTATCACAGCAGTGGCTGGGAAAATACAGAGTACAGTACATGTAGTTCATAAACTGTTGTGAATTACATGGCAGCTCTTTCTGATTTTCTTTTGTCTAAACAATCCTAAGGTTTTAATAGAACTCTTCACTGTTACTCTGGCACAAAGGACAGATCAATTAGGAGAAGAAATCAATGTAAACTCTCTTTTTGATAAAATAAAATAAGTGTTGAAAGTCTTGAAAACGTCTAACTACATGTACAGCTTAGGGTCTGTGTCGGTGTTTCTCCTTCAGTGGGTTACAATCCTAAAGTCATCCAAAAATGTCACCAGAGGGCTAAAAGAGAGTGAAAATTTTATTACAACTTAAAGCAAAGGGTATCTCAATTTCCTGTTCTTCACAAATCCTTATCTTTTAAGACTCAGCAACTTTTGTAAGTCTCTTGAAACACACATTGTGGCAATTACTTTTCTCATTGTTAGATTTGTAGCATATAAAAGGGGTTCATAATTTTTTCTAATATGTATTAAATATCACCTGTAAATGCTTATAAATCATATTTCCATTAAAATGAACTGATGCTTGTGATACATGATACTAGCTGGAATTTGATAGTTAATGCATGTAATGATTCTTGTGAGGTCTATGTGAATTTTAACACATCAAGTGACAGGATTTATTGCAACTGGCATTTACCAGATAGTTTATAGTAAAAGTACAGCAGGGCTTCAGAACATTAATTAGCATGTGTTAGCCATAGGAGTTGACATTAACCTTTTTACCTAATGAGAACTGTACCAAAGACTAATTTTTTTTTGCATGCAGAAGTTGACAAAAATTATCAAAACCTTATTATATTTTCTTTCAGAGTTACTTAAAGCACTTGGATATTATGGCCATATTTAGAATTTACACCTGTGTTTACCTGAGCATTTAACAGAGATGTAGTAGATTTGTGTGTTACCAGCATTTGTATTTTCTTTGTTAGA
This sequence comes from Picathartes gymnocephalus, assembly GCA_013390045.1. Lineage (NCBI taxonomy): Eukaryota > Metazoa > Chordata > Aves > Passeriformes > Picathartidae > Picathartes > Picathartes gymnocephalus. Next base: position 34,283 of record WEKY01007109.1, read on the forward strand.
AAGTTTGAGTTGATGTGAGCTGAAGCAATGATAGCTAAGAGAGTGAGCTCTGAGATGTCACCCACAGTTGTCCCTTTGAGAAGCTCTTCCTCCTTCATTCTTCTGCAGCTGCCCGTTACCTGCGGTTTCACTGGTTGCCGCACCCACTCATTTTCCCAGTCAAAGGAGGTGCCTACCTTTAGAGAGTTTGATAGCAAATCTCTGCTCACCTGTGTTGTGGGATTATGAGTGATCATCTCTGTGATGGCCAATCAGAAAATCTCTACTTTAAAGATAATGGCAAAGAATAATAACAAATTTGCCAGAAAGTAATGTAGCTTCTTCCATGATGCCTGTGTATTTAGGGTGTGTCCCATCCCTGGAAGTGTTAAAGGATGGGTTGAGTGGGACTTGGAGCAACTTGGTCTAGTGGAAGCTCTTTCTGCTCAGGGCAGGAGGAATGCAACTACACGGTCCCATCCAAAAAAATCATCCAACAGGACAAGAGAAAATGGCCTCAAGCTGAGCCGCAGGAAGTTCTGGTTGGGCATTAGGAAGAATTTCTTCATTAAAAGTGTGGTCAGGCACTAGAATGGGGTGCCCAGGGAGGTGCTTCAGTCACCATCCCTGGGAGTGTTCAAGAAATAGTGATGTGGTACTTGGTGCTAGCTGGTGTCATTGACATGGTGGTGTTTGGGCAAATGTTGGACTCGATTACCTTGGAGGTTTTTTTCAACCTTGATGAGTCTATGATTCTACTATTATGATTCTATTTCTTTTGCACGTGTACCTGTATGTAAGTTATGTGTACCTGTATGTAAGTTATCTTAAAAAAAAAAAAAAGGCTAAAGAAGAAGATATTAAAGACAAAACAATAGAATGGAGAACCACAGATTATATACCTCACATATTAAGTAATCTTGTTACAGAAGAGACCATAGACAGGCAAAGAAACTTGCAGTAACAAGAAGCTGTAATTTAATGGTTATTTGGGTCAAAATTTATGCAGACTAAAACCAGAACAGTTTTCTCTTTCCTCTCTCTGTTATTGTATTTTTATCTGCTGGTAAAGCAGTTTGTAATGTAATCTAGATTAAGGAACTGATCTAGCTGAAAAATAGACACCAAAGGACAAAAATAAAGATCCTTTTTGTTTAGACTTGATTAGTTCTAGTTCATGACTGAGAAATACATTTGTTGTCAGCTTTGTGGGAGTCATGGATCTGTGCAGAAGGAACTACCACGGTTGTCTTCAGTGCAGCTCAAACTGTGCCTGAGACTTGATATGGGAAGATGGGGAGGATCCACATTAATGTTGAAGAAACAGGTGTGTCCAGAGAAAGAGGAAAATGAAGAAGTGAGCCACTCTACTAAAAAATGAAAAGCGAGTGAGAAAAGAGAAAGAAGTGCAAGCTGCATTGTTGTCCTGGGCATTGAGTAGACTTTATAATGATTCTGGTGGGACATATTTTCCCTCTTTACGGATAACCAGAGTCTGTGTTCTGCTGTTACCCATCTCTTTCTATTGCCATGAATGTACATGATGAGACAATAGAGGATCCTGGCAACATACTGGAGAAAGTCTGAAAACAGCAATAAGAGGAGCATAGCCTCTAGATTCCTCTTGGGGAGAGGGAAATAGCCAGAAATTTTGCTGTCCTGTGGGATGCAATTATGTTGTCCAGAGCCAAAGTGTGACCTGTCTTGCCTGTCCTGTTTATTGAATGCAAACTTGATGTCTGGTTTCATTGCAAGTTCCCCACCTAAGAGGGATATCCTAAGGCCAAATTCAATAGGAAGACAACCTCTATACCTGCCAAGAGCCAGTATTTTCAAAAGAATGCATGTCAGTAAATTATGATGTCTGTTTCAGTTAAAATCCACATTTCTTTTCTAGGTCACTTAAAATCAAATACACTGCAGTCTAAGAGATATATGCCTTATTTCCCATGAAACTTATAGCACCATGGTTCTGGTACGTGATTTTGACACTCAGAAGTATTTGGGCTAAATTTTCAGATTTTTCTGTATTGTTGGATATTTAACTTCTTTGAATACTGAAAGAAGAAACTTCAGGATTAATACCTGGCTATGGCTTCTCAGGGAATAAAAGCAGCAACACTAAGCTGCCAACTGAAATATCTGAAATAGAATCAGTATTGCAAGTATCAGAGCTATGGCTTTTTCAAGGAGGCACTCAGACAAATTTGGAGAAAAAGGTTTCAAATCTTTATGTGGCTTTCTCCTGTGGTGATTTAAAGGATGTGATTCCAGCAAAGGAAAATCACAATAATTTCCCTGGTTTTTGGAACCTCTTTGTAATGAAATTGCAGGAAAATACACCAGTGAAGTGCAGAGAAATTTTAATTTTGAAGTTTGGGGAGTTTCAGACCTGATAAGTACAGTGTATGTACAGACAATGGGTTTATCACACTGCTCATCTTAGTCTGACAAGGTCTCCTGGACACCATGTCCCAGATTCATATCATTCTCTCTGCTTTTGTTGAGACCTCTAGGCTATCTGCATATATTTCTCTAGTGGAGAGATGCAGGTTTCCCTAGAGAACAATTCAGAACACCTCATATCAGCATTGCCCTCTTACCAGAATTTAATATTGCAGTATGCTACAATGAAATAATAACATCAGGTAAACTAGCTCAGACAGCTAAAGTAGTAATTTACGCATTTTGTTTAACTACCTAAGATCACGCGAAAAAATCCAGGCTGATGGCAGTGCAGAAATGGTCATAATAATATGAAAAAATGTAATAACAATGAAACAATATTATTGACTATTATGGAAAATTGGCATATTTTATTATTCATAAAATAAAATATGGGTCATTTTCTTTCAAGTCAGTAAAAAATTTAGTGAAGCGATGAAAGACAAAATAATACCATACAGGATCAGTCTGATTTGTTATTGTTTTGGTTGTTCTGGACAGACCCTAATGAATAGCTTGTAGGATCCTGGTAAGTTGAGTGAATAAGCACAGACTGTTATATGTGAGTAGGCAGTTGGAAGATGAGGGAACCTGTATCTATTCTAGAGAAGATAGGTATCAAGAAAATATAGGAAAAAACAAAAATCCTTACAAATTTGAATCTACATTATATTATAGCAGTACAGAAAAAGAATATTACATATTAATTTTTAAAAAAGTTATGCCATTATTGAAAGGTGTGCATGCTGTTGCTGGAATATGATCTCTTCGGGATCCCAGAGTGGAATAGCTGACAGAATTGGAGCATTGCCTTGGATGTGTACAGTCCAGAAAGGTGAAGAGGGGTAAATGCCCTTTATGTGAGAGAGCAGTGGGAATGCATGATCTGTATATTGGGATGAATGATGAGGCATCTCAAAACTTAAGCATTAGGATTATTCAGCAAACCAACATTCACAACGTCAGAGTGAATGTCTGTTCCTGATCACCCAGCCAGAAAGAAAAGATAAAGAGACCTTCTCTAGGAAATAGGAAGAACCTTGCCTCAACAGAACCGTGTCCTCCAGACTTTAACCTCTTCAAGAGCTGCTGCAGGGACAGCAGAGCAGGGCACATGGATCCAGGCATTTTCTGAAGACTATTGAAGATTACTTTTTGCACAAGGAACCAATGAGTCAATGGCAGAAGGTGCTCTGCCTACCTGACACAAGAAAGGACGGGCAGGGATGTGAAGGTATGGGCAACCTTGGCTGCATGAGATGGTGCAGTTCAGGATCCCAAGCAGAGGGAGAAATGCAAAATACAGGATCACAACCCTTGGCTTTAGGAGAGCAAGTGAAGGCTTGTTCAGGCACCTTCCTGAAAGGAATATTGGTAGCAAAGTGGAGACAAGGTAAAATATGGTCTTGTGTGAATGGCACAGGAAACCCAGACATAGAGAAGGCCAAAGTAGTCAATGACTTATTTCCTTCAGTCCTTACTGTTAAAATTTTCCTTTGGGAATCTGATGCCCTTGAAGATCCTGAAAGCAATTGTAACATTGGAGCATCTTTCATATAAACAGAGAGAGCAGAAGATTCAGGACTCAGGATGATCAATGTGTAGAAACACTTGATAGTGTGAGGCAAAAAAGATGGCTCATTTCAGGGATTTCTATCAAAAAGATAGGATGCAATGGACACAAGTCCAAATAAAGGAAATTCTACTTAAAATAAGGAAAAAAAATTGGTTTTTAAGGAGGATCAGAGAGTGGAAGAACCTGCCCAGAGACGTTGTGTAATGTCCATCCTTAGAGATATTCAAAATCAATCTGGATGATGCCCTGAGCTGTGGTTGACCCTGCTTTGAACTGGAGGTTTGAACTGGATGATCTCCAGAGGCACCTTCCAGCCTCAACTGCTCTCTGACTCTTTGCAACTCTGTGATACGTGTTGCATTATGTTAAATTGGAAGCAGCAGTAGCAGAAGTTAATTAAGCTGTAGTACATAGACAAACTCCATGAAATCATGGAGTTATATCCGTTAGTATTTCCTCCTTTATTTATAAGTGATTGAAGTTTGTATCACGCCATGGCCCGTCTCTTTCTATTTATATGTCTGCACTGAATGATAGGAGTAGAAGGCTTGAGGCAAGATTTTTAGAGAAAAGAGAAAAGCTAAGTCAATTGAAAGCAATTTCTGAAGGGAATAACATCAAAAACAAGGAGGAGAAATATTTGAAAAAGAGGAAAAGTATTGAAGGATATTGAAGATATTATGTTTATATGGCATTCTGGCACTTCTGAATGTCCTAAAAAAGAATTACACCAACAGTAAGTTAGTGGATAAAGCAAAAAATTTGAGAAGAGGCACAAAGGAAAACCAATAGAACATCAAGAGCATTTGAACTGCTAGAAGGCATTTTCCTTGTGGAAAATATCTGAAAATTCTTAAGAGAGCTCGTGAAGATTCATTTAAATAGCTGAGCAGCTCATTTAAGCAGTCAGCCCAAAGCCTCAGTTCAGCTTTACAAAATCAGGCTGTTGCTATGAACTGGTGGCACAAAAGACAAAAGCAAAAATGTGTCATGTGTCCTGACACTGCACTTTGTCAGAAGTTGCTCACAACTGACTTAAACTGTGCACTGAAGTAAACTCCACAAAAAACCTCATGTGCACTATGTGCTAGAGGTTAAAGAACAGAAAAAGCCTAGACACAGTACTTAAAAATAATAAAGTGAAGATCCTTTGGGAATAACTTTTGCTTTCAAACACCAAAGAAAGCCAGAAAACTAGAACCTCTGTTGATTTTGCAAACTGCAGAAGCCAAGCGTACCAGGCACTGATTGCTCACAGAACATCTGGCAGCACAGAGGAAGGAAAAATATTCCCATTATTGATATGATATGCAATATATTGCAATAACATAAAAGCATTTTACATTCTGTTCAAGACTTGGCAGGCATATCAGAACAACTGGAGATTTTAATTTTGAAGATAATTTCCATGTTTCAGCGATAGTTTGAGATCCCAAAATCTGATTAACCCCCCTTTCTGGACATAAACCCTGGTTTAAAAACACAAGAATAGTAGAGGAAGTGAGAATGTTGGTGAATAAAAAAACAAACAGGTTCCTATTCTAGCAGCTGTGACTGGAGGATGATGTGAGAGAAAAGCTCAAGTCTAAGACCTGTACCTCCTGTAGGGTTGATCTGAGAACTACCACAGGCAGCAGTGGTTCTAGGACAAAAGAATTTGGGACTAAATGAGCACTTCCAGTTTTCCTTAAACATCTTCAAATAAGGAAGTTAAAGACATAGGCTTAAGCTGAGGAAAAGGAAAGGTTTCAATGCAATGTCATGATAGTAAATCATAAAATCACAGTTTCTGAAAATTTGTGTTTCAGGGAAGAGTTACTGTACCTAAAAAGTGCAAAACCAGCAAAACTGACATATCAAATAGTTCATAGAACCTTTCCTTAGGGAAATTTACCCCAGAATACAAGCTGAAAGTGAACCTTTGTTTTTTGTTTTTGTTTTTTTAACAATCTAGTCTTCAAAATGACCTGTATCATGACCTTCATAGTTGTTGATTATTACAAGACACACATAACAGTAAAAATCACAGTCTGAGAATTGAAACTAGGCATTGGTCTCAGTGGCCTAAATATCCTTTATATTTCCTGTTTACTGTCTCTAAACAAATAATACTGGATTGCAGATATCAATGTGTAATATTGTTTTTGCCATTATACAAAATAATGAAATAGAGCACAGCACTGTAGTTATACATATATCAAGTAAAATATATAATGTAATAATAATATTGTATAATGGAAATAATTACATTATGGAAAGTTCTTCTATTATTTTCATTCACTTTTTGAATTATAACTTGTTTTTCTTTCACATTACACTGATTTTTTCCCTCACATTCAGAGATAAGAGGTGAGTGAGGGATCTATCAAAAAGAGAAGGTTGTGTCTGACCCTTGTAATTCCACCAGGAATTGATTGTACTTAAGATAAAAATATCTGGTACAGGGTTTGGAAGCTTCAGTTTTCTTCTTCCTAAACCAAGCCATGACAGGCAATTAAACATACTGTATCTGGATGCTTGATGCAAGTAATGAACCACTGAAGAAACTTCTTACGCTTGGTCAGCATTAGACGTGAACAATACTCAAGAAGAATGAGAAAAATTTGATTCACAAAAATCCTCAAAGAAACAGTAATTTTCTGTATTAAATGATTAAAACATTAATGTAAAATGTAAAATAGATGCTGCTTTATATCTGTTATCCTTATAGAAGAAGTAAAAAATGTGTGAATTTGGTTTCTGAATTAGAAGTAAGAAATAAGTTTTCCTTTTTTCTAAAATAAGATTTTTAAACTACAAAAATATTATCCTGATGAGAAAAATGGAAGGGGAAGGGGCTCCAAGGATGGGTACTGTAAGAAGACCATAATACAGACATGGAGAGAACGACTGTGAGTGTCTGGGTACATTAAATAACTTTTACCCTAATGATGTCTTAGCTTTGTAAAGTTCAGAGCAGTTCTAAGGAAGAGGTCTGAAGTGCAATTATGTTATGTTTTTGTTGTTTTTTTTTTTTTTTTCACCCTTTACCAGAACAGTAA
>WEKY01007109.1:41332-58848 GCA_013390045.1 Picathartes gymnocephalus
CCTTACCAGAACAGTAATGTGTCATTTTGGGATTGATCCAAATTTGCTTTAGTTCCTTTGGCAAAAGTATATTGTGTTTGTGTTGGGAATCTGTCTTATCTTGAACTTTGCTAGATATTATCAAATTTACTAGATACTAACAATCTTTTTTATTCTGTATTGCAACAGTTGACTGTACTGTTAGCATGGGCCAAATTGTTATTTTTGCTTTATATGGGGGATTTAATAGAAAAGTATTCACTGGAGACACAGGGCACAGAACTCAGCAAAGCCTAAGGAAGATCAGCTGTCTCCTAGGGTTCTGCAGATGTCTGGGGCCAAAGGAGGAAAAAAAAAAAGAAAACAAAAAAGAAAATACTTGAAAGAAAATACTATAAAGGAAAGTGTCAAACTGCAGAACCAAGGGAAGAAAAAAAGTAGGACTGATATACACCTGACCTGACTTCAGCTATCTACAAAGGAAACATGTATATCTTAGCTGGTCTCCACAGGTTTACTTTAAAGTCGATGGAGGCTTAGCAAAGGTCCACATGTAGGCACTTGGTTTAGGATTAAATTAATTCCCCCACTGATTATGACTAGAGATATGCTAAATACAAAGGGAATCCCAGATAACTAGCCTACATTTCTACTTTGTCAGAAAGTATAGGTAATGGAATGAATTATATTTTAACTTTACAGAGAGAGAAAGATCATCTGAAGAAATGTTCTGGATCCCTTAGAGAATTCTAACCAGAGACAGGTTTACTGTGCTTAGGAGGCTGAAAAATCAGTATTTGCAGTTATGGTTCATAGTTTGTGAAAGCTGCATAGTTTGGGGATTGCTGAAAAAGCCAGTAAAGGTTTTCAGCAATGCTTAAAGCGCCTGTAGTATCTTGTGTCCTTGAAGAAGGCTGTAAGTGCAAAGCACTGCATGGGCAAAGCTCTGACAAAGGATCCGGGATCTGAGTAGTTGGTGCAGGTTGTGGCAGGAAAATAGAGAAATTGTCTGTGAAATGGACCAGATGTGACCAGTGAAAGTCTGTGCTGTAGCATATAAAATCAAAAGAAATGCAGCAGAAAAGTACTCTCCTCACTGGGACAAAAGTAGGGCAGCCAAGTGAGTTTCTAGGGAGAATTTTTAGAAAGAAAAGTGTTTCAGAGGTATATTAAAATTGAGAGTTGCTATTAGAAACATAATGCTGACTACTCCATAGACTCAGTGCTACTCTCAAAAGTTTCGACTAAGGGACCACATGTAGCTTATCTGAACAAAGAAAATTTCCTATTCATCATCCAAAGTAAAACCCAGCTAGTCCTACACTAGTCATTTGCTGCATAAGGAGCCATCCATTTGTTTCCTAATTAAATTTTATGTTCCAAGATGAGACAAACCTCAAGATGAAACAAAACTCCTGGTTGGTGTAATTCACTGTATTGAATGCGATCCCCGCAAAAACCAGAGCTGACATGGATGCCTATTTTCTGTTCAAGTGCCAAGGAGCAACGGGATGATTAGAGGCAATCTGCAACCTTTAGTAGGGAAACAGTATAATTAAGGCAATGCATTTGACTTTTCAGATAGGAAATGTATGTTAATTCAGGCACATAACAAGTCTTACCTTTTGCCAAGGTCTGGTAGAGGTAGGCTAGGTAGAGGTAGGCAAAGTGCATTCTTCTATCTACATATTTCTTACAGATTAGATTTGTCAGGCTGTACTGGTTCCTGTATGAAAAAGTCAGGTATTAAAAGGAAAGTGACTTGGTCTCACTACTTTTTTTCCTCCAGTAAACAACTAACTAAAATTTTTCTGCTTGCCTCAAAGTGATCAGTGTTCAGATGACTGCTAAGATGGCTTTAATAGGCAGCTGGATGGCTGTAGGTCTTTTGAATGGGCTATGCTCACTGAAAGAAGACCAACTAACTTTATTATTCGTGCTAATTGAGTTGCTGCCTGCCTCCAAGAACATTTCAGGTGGTAAAGTCGGTTATTTCATTTAGCAAAAAGGAAATGAATATAAATTAACAGAGAAACTGTCACTTTTCATACACTGGCAACAGAAACCTGACTGCAATAAAATGTGTATTGAAAGACATTTTCAGTGCTTAGGAAAATAAATTTTCTACACTTGCAGATGGCAGTCTACTTGGAAACTTCAAACCTTCTAATATTACAGATAATATTCACGAAAATATTATATTTCTTATTAAGAATAATAATCTAATAATTTTGATTAAAAATAAGAGCAATTAAAAATGTACTAATTTCAGAGTTTTTACTAGACTCACTTTTATTTTTTGATCTTCTTTTTCTGCATGTGTTCTACATAAATTTGTAAGTGATGATATTTTGTTGATGCTAAGTGCCCAGTGGAGCAGGATTCCAAAGTCATAGCTGTGGCTCTGTTTTCTGGAAATACTATCATCTATACTTTACTATCACCAGAAAAGCAAGGAGCAATAAAATAGTGTGAATTATATCATTACTGACTACCAAGAAGTGCATCTGAAGGACCAGAGGTTAAAAAATTCTTGATTCTTACAGAATTCTAAAAAGAAAGAAATTATAAAAATATGTAGCATGGGAACCTGATTGAAAGAGGGTAGGATTTATTCATTAAAAGATTCTATATAAGGAAAACAGGTCCCACCCTGTGATTTAAATGCTTTTTTCTGTGGTGCTTTTTTTTGTTTGTTTTTCTTAGCAGTACATGGTTGCACCAGTTGTAATAATTTCCATTTTATGAAGCCTCAGCCCCTTCATACTCTTGGTGATAATGAAATCTCATTGGTTGAGATAATTTCTAAATGTGTTGTTTCCTGTATTCATCAAAGCAGGAGACAAAAGCAAATGTGTGACTGGAGAGCTGAGCCTCTCAAAACGCCCATCCCTACACCCAACACCCTGGCATACCTTGAAAAAAGGCACAAGCATCACTTGACCTGAATAAAACACATCACTTCTTAAAAAAATCTGCCTTCTACCATTCTTCCTTCATTTTCAGGTTGTCTTGTGGATAGACAGCTAAAGGGGCCAGCAAAAAGGATTCTCACCTTAGTTTCTGACAGGTTTCAGAACAAAAGTTATTAGCAGGCTTGATCTGCACAACAGATGCTCAGAACCATCACGGAGCAGCACATCAAGCGACACATGAAATCCGCTTTCATGAAAGATTATACGATAACACCACATTCCCAGGGAGGTTTTTTCATTTGGACTGATCACTTTCCTTTGCAATGGAGGCTCCTGAATTCATGCAACTAAAACTTCTCTGTGAAATGTCATTGTCCCTCTACCACACCCCCTTAAAAGTCCATCTGTTAGAAACCATTTCCTCAGGACATGAAGGTGGTGTTTTTCTGCACCTTTCCAACACTGAACTTCTGCAGAATGCTGGTAAACTGATATCTAAAAGTCCTAGGAATCTCAGATTTCTTATGGACATCCACATGCCATGATAGAGAAAGGGGCAATTTCCTGAGCTACAGCTTTGGCTTCCCTTCATTCACAGAGTCAAACTCTTACAACTTAATAAATGAAGACAAGTACTGAGCCATAAGTTAATTTCTGAAGATTAGAAATTAAATTACTCGTCATTACGGGGCTCTATGAATCCTTTTCTTTCTCTTTTTCCTTTCCACTATTTAAATATTTAAAATAAGCATTTTAAGCTTAAAAGTATTTTAAACTGTCTTCATTCAGTTTAGACTTTTGATTTTTGCAGATAATTTGGCACATCTCTGAATAACAGGAATGTTAAATTTCACGATTGCTGATATGGACTAATCAAAAAAGGGTGAATCCACTAAGCAGTAATTTCCCATCCTAGCTGATAGAGATTACTTGCTCTAACATCAGTCATAGAATTGATGTATTTGGATACATTTTTCCAGAAAATATAATCTCAGTGTAAGTATAACATGAAGGACAAAGAAAGGACATACTTTTTGACCTGTACTACTAGGCTAAATGATGAAGGGATTCCCCTTAAATGTTTTTTTATTGTCAGGATTACTAAGTTCCATCTTCAACTGTTGTAGTATTGAAGTGATTGGAAATAAGTAGTCACAAGATAATTTTAAACTGTATTTGTTTTGTCTGTTTCCTTTCTGTGTGACAGGATAACAAAAAACAGAAAAATAAGTCTTTAGATTTGGGGGTTTTCAAATTCAAAATAAATTGGGCTATGAAGCTTAAAAAACATGACTTTTTTTTAAATTACCATAATCTGAATATTTTCCCATCTGTACTTGAGACCTCATTTTTCATTTTCAATGAATATGATTTTCAGTTTTCATTTCATGATATGATGCATTGAATAACCTCCAGTTTTTATCCAACAGCTCTTTTTCTCCATCCTTCCCCCTTTTTTTTCTTTCTATATAGCCAAACTTCTGCAAAGAAAGCATTTCAGAAGAGTAAAGTTGCAGCATTTCGTACTTCTTTTGACTATGTTGGATTTTTTCTGATATTTAAAGTGTTTTAAAAACCTTCGCAACTGCTCAAGAGAAATGGACTGGGACAGAAAAGTGATAATTGGTATTAAAACACATGGCTTTAAAAAACAGCTGGAAACTAAAAAATGTGAAAACAGAATGTGGATACAGTAATTAAAACTTATTTTTTAACTTAAAATAAAGCAACAATAGCATTATTTTTCTACTTAAATACTTTGAGTGGTGGGCTCGGTTTTTTTTTGGGTTTTTTTGTTTGTTTTTTGTTTGTTTTCTTTTTTGATAAAAAAAATTAGGACATCCTATTTGGTCTAAAATGCTTAAAATTTTTAACCCAGTAAAATTCTCACCCAGATTTAGAAAATGGTCAATGAATTATGGAGAATGTGCAAATTAAAAAAGAGTAGCCCAGTTGTTATCATTCCTCTCAGTGAATCAAAAGCAATCCCACATGACACACAGTGATTTTGAGTGCACCCTTAGCAAAGCTGAGTGGTGCAGTTGATTTCCTTGAGGGGAAGGATATCATCCACAGGGACCTTGCTGGGCTTGAGCCACTTGAACTCTGTGAAGTTAAGAATGTCAAGGACAAGGTCTGTTGCAACTGGATCAGGGCAATCCCCTGTATCAGTAAAATATTTGGGTCTGAGAGCAGCCCTGAGTAGAAGGGCTTGCGGGCACTGGTGGATGAAAAATTCAATATGAATCTGGAGTCTTAAACAGAATTTTGTTGTACCAGAGGTTGCTCTGTGTGTATACACTTATGAATTCCCATTTACAATCTTTCACATCTGTTTTTAGATTTCTCATGTTCCTATATGTCTCAAACATCCACTACAAAACCAGCAAAGGGCTGAAATTCTGTTAGAAATACCACCAGTATCTGTGGTGCTGTGTGGAATTAGCTTTTGGAGATTTTCCTACAGCAGAACTGGAAACTGATGTTCAGCTTTCAGTATTGGAGTTTAAATAATTCTTCCTTTTCAAACAAAGTATTTCCAGGACTTGATAATTCCTGCAGACAACATGAGCAGAGTATCATTTGGGCTCAGTGAGATTACTCACTAGGGCGGAGTAACACAGCACTGTCTCTCTTTCATGTACAATAAATTGCAGACCACAACAGGTGTACAGCTTTGATATAAAACATCTGTATCTCCTTCTCTCTTTCTATTCTTAAGTGCCTTTGCCTCTTTCTTGTCTTTCACCTGCACTCTCAGTTCTTGCTGTAGATGTTTGATTTGCAGTAGCAAGCACTGGTCTTTGCTGTTAAGGAGTATTAAAAAGAGGCTAAGTGTGAAAAGTTTACTATTTTGAAAATATGCCTGTGGTAAGTACTTGTAAGATGCATGTGATAGGAGTGAAAATGCAGTAAAGAAATGCCCTGAGCCACGTGTCAAAAGGACAAGTTTATCTAGGCCTGCCAGGATTTTTTAAAAAGAAAAAATAGTATTGAAAACATGCTTTTTCATCACATCTGCTTGATAAAAAAGCCTGTTGGGGAAGAAAAAAAAATGATGAGAGTTGAAAGTGAATGTTGCTGCCTACTTCCAAAGAAAAATAATGTAGCTTAAATAAAAGATAATTGAAGAATTTAAAACCATTTTGTATGATTGCAAAAGGCAAATGGATTAAATAAGCATTGAATAAACCCTGTCACTGATGAGACAGAGCCCCATAGTTACCCAGAAAAGTGAAGAGATCAGGTCTGGTCACCAGGGTTAGACCAGTCCAGGGATCAGCAGACAAATCTGTGCTCATGAGGGAGGGCCATGGTGAAAGCAGGAACCCACGCCAGCTGCCCCGGCTGGACGAGTGAGGGCATCTGGGGCACAACTGACCTGAGCTGGCACCGGGTACCTGGGCTGGAGAGGAAAGTCAGGCCGGCTGCCCACTGGAAATGCCAACAAACCAGCATGTCTGTGAATTCCTGTATCTGCAATGGACAAAACGGAGCTCAGAACCTGCTGTGGTCAGAAGCCTGTTTCAAAAACAGTTACACAACAATGATTTCAGTCTGTTCCTAATGACTCTTAGGTCTGGTGGTCTTTGACTGCTGCATATTCAAACAGTAGCCAAAGTCTTACTGTATTTCAGTTCTTAATATCTTTGTGGCATTTTGAGATTGTTGTAAATAAAAAGAAGAACGGTTATGGATTATTAGCCTTTCTATGTCGTTGCAGGAACCGAAGATTCTTCTGAAGAACATGATGGCCATGTCTGAACTGATAAATAAAAGGGGCCAGCCACTATTGTCTTGCTATGACAATAGTGCCACTACTGTCAAATGACAAATAATGCTACTATTTGTCTAATCAAGTGGCACGCCTTTGAGTTGTGTTCGTATGAGTAAATTACTCTAACACAGCCAGCAGAGACTCCTCAAACAGACTGCACACAGGGAATGGTTCCTGAGCCTCTTTGTCCTAAGAGCTGTGGCAAAATTATCCAGGTTTGGTTGAAATAGTCCAACTCTGTGCTCAGTTCAAAACTGAGCTAACTATTACACCGTAAGATGGAATGTCTAGCAGGGCTTGATCTCAAATACTGGCCCTTGTTTTTGCTGATATAAACATTTAAGAAATGTGCACATTGCCTAGTGAATAATTGAAAAATTTTACTAAATACTATTGCACATAGTGGGATGTGCTTGGGTGACAGATATTGAGACAATTAATTCACAATAGGACCATGAAAAACCTAGCACAACTGAAAATTGTCTCTAAATCAAAATCACTGAATCCCTCCCAGATGTACAAAACAAAGGGACACAATTACTAACCCAGGCCAGACCCCCCATATTTTAATGTGGATGTCCTCTTAAGGCTCCCTGGAAATTAATTTTTCCACTCCTATTTTTCAGAAAGGAGAACGAAGCACAGATCATTAAAGAAGTAAAAAATGCCATATTCATATTGTTTCAATCTAAATGAAATGAGAAATAATCACTTAAATACCTGGAGGGGTCAAGATCTTGGTCTTTTACCAGCTGGCACATAAAAAGTCTCTCAGAATTGACTTGAGTTGGATTTTCTTTAGCTCTTAATAAGCTTTCTTGATTAGAATAAAGGATCACCTTTCAGAAAGTAGGGAATGTCAAGTAAAATTATCTTGGTATATTTATTGAGCATATGAACACCTAGATGGTCTTTACATTTTCATTGTTTATATGATTTTTGTGAGCATAGTGTAAGTAGTTTTTAAGGTACTAAGGGAATAGTTAAAGTAGCAATAAATGGGCATTTCAAAAGCCAATTACATTTTGAATAATTGCTCCAATCCATCTCAGCAAGATTAATTTATTACATGCTCTGGAAAATGTCTGGCTGTTCAGTTACTGTTTTACACTTCTAAGTTTGAAAGTACTGGCCCAAGGATGTAGCCCTGAGTTTTCCAGGAGAAAAATTGGCCCTTATTCACAGGCCCAACTACTTAATATCACATGTAACCACATTTTAATAGGTGCCTGAATTTATGGGAAATGCTTATCCAGAAGCTACAGAAGCCATTATTGATCTTCCTTCCACTTGCTGTTAAAAACACAATTTGTTTGAACTCTTTAATCTTTCTGGTTTAGGATTTTTTGTTTCATTTTGGTTTTAGTTATCTTCATATTTTCAGTTCAGCTTTGTTCTACCCATGCAGCCAGATGGATCTCCCCAATTAAATTATATTGATATTCTTCCACTCTTGGAAACCAGTCTACTTACCTTGGCAGAGTAAAATATGGGGTTTTTTTTCTTTAAAATTTATGTTACTATACATTTGTGTGTGTGTGTGTGCTTGCATATATTTAGGTAATATATATATGTGTTATATATATACATACACATATATAAAATATATGTATACATACTACAGCACATTTATATGTAATGCATATACATATACAACTATACTGTTATGCCAAGCACGTGCATGTATATATTTCTTTTCCTGTGTAAAAGGAATGACAATTACAAGGATTAGCATCCTTGCAAATTTCCAATATTTCATTTATACATTTGTCCTTTGATATTTACACCATGCTGTTACTGAATATCTAAAAAAAGTTAAAATGTTGGTTGAAAGGCCTTTGTTTCCATTTTAGAAAGAGAAAAATCCTGGAGCTAGACCTTTAGAGGTACTTAGGTGCTCACTAAATGCACTGAAGGACGTTTTGGCCTTTGCCCTAATGCCAAGAATTGTATTTTATCCTGGCTTGGAATATTTCTAAGGTTTCCAGAGGTTGTTAGCTGGAAGACATGCTGAAACACAAGTCAGGCATCTATATCTGGTCAGTGATATGCTACAGCAAAACACAGATATGAAGTCTGCCAAGAGGTCCCACTCCCATCAGGTGATAAAACATCTAGGCACATATGCAATGAGGTGTTTCTGGCATTTCCAGTACCACCTGATTTTTCAAGTCCAGTTGGACCAAAATCACTGGGCCAGCTTGGTGTTAGACTGTCTGTTCCTCCCCTCTCATATAGGTCAGATGGCTGTGTTTGTGGTTTGCTGTGTCAGAGTGCATAATATAAACCTAAATAATGATATCTGTTCTCTCTCATCTGTACTAGAGACTAATAATGTGCCTGAGGGGAGTGGCATTGCCCCTCTATATCCAATGGTCAAGGGCAGTGGCTTCTGGGCAGTGACACAGAATATTTATGTCTGGCATCAGTTAAATGGGGTCTGTCCAGACCTGGCTACGACTGCACTAAATCTGTGAGAGTAATGTGAATTTGAGGAGAAGGAATACAACTTGTAAGTCAGTGTCTGAGGCTAGTAGTCACTTTTTGTGACTTCATTCCTTCCACCAAAATTCTAACTCACACACAGGCACCTTTTTTCCTTTTCATTTTATGAGAAACGAGGGTGTAAGTGCTATTTTACGGCAGATTATCAATGTTAGTATTTTGTCTGTAATTGGACAAATCTACAAATTCTCTTGGGTATTTTAAAATAATTACCAAAGATAGGGCCTGGAGATTTGCAGAGCTCAGTAAGCAGTAGTGGATTCACTTTTAAGGTCTCTTGTGACTTCATGTCTTTAAAAAGCCTAACAGATGCTAAGTTTTTATTAATGATTCCAGGCTTGGAACATTTGAAATAAGTGTAGAATAACAAAATGTTTCATAGGAAATATTCTGTGACCTACTTTCTCAGTCCTCTCTGGTTATGAGCTAGTGAAAACAGGAAATGAAAAAAATAACAAAAAAAGACACAGTGATTTAGATTACCCAGCTAAACAAAGTTAAATATTGTTCCTTTTGTCCTACCCAAAAGAATGCTGCATGTTGTTATTTGAAATAGTGGCTGAACATTTGTCACTCCGTGGTAGGCTGAGTTACACTTAAGGAGTCTCTTTTTTTGGCTGGGTCATTGAAGAGGACTCATGACATGTGCAAACTTTTCTCAGAGAGGTGCTATACCCCTGTGGCTTGGGAATGTAATTCAGCTTATGCCACTTGCCTGTATCCTTGCCTGTGAGAGTTCTTCTGCATGTTCATGGTGAGTCACTGTATGAAAAATCCATTCGAGTAAGCATTTTTTAGAAGGCCAAGACCTTCCTTGCTTCCTAAAATTTCCAGCATAAATTCTTTTATAATTTATATTTTACTTATAAAATGATGATTATCAGCAGAATATATTTATGAAATAGCAATAGCAAATGAAGGCAGATTTTGGTTCAAGAAAGGGTTCGTTTTAAGAGTAAATACTCAACTAGAGGAAAGGTGGAAAAATTAGGTCTCATAAAACCAGTGACACTGTACCAGAGTGCATTGGAAGACACAGGAATATGTGTTTGAACTCCATGGGTGTAAATATATTTATATGAAATTGGAAACATATTATTATGGCATAATATTAACAGGAATGACCAGTGTATGAGAGAAAGGAGTATAAGTCCGTGATTTCTTTGACTGGGACATCTGATTGAAGACATATATACATTTATATGGACATATATATTTTTTAATAGAAATGCATTTGCTCAAAATTCCTCATTAAATTTCAGTATTTCTGAGTCATTCATGTACGTTTTGATGAGTTTTGGCTGAAGGTCTTTTGAGCTCATGAATTAAAGAAGGGCCACAATGGTGAGGCAGGAGTTGTCAGGTAGCAGTCCCTTGTTCCCAAGTCCAGAACATTTATTTTTCTATGCAGTGATGTTTCTACTATGCAAGGTCTCTGGGGAACTTCTAGATCACACAGATATAACTCTTTTTCATGACCTTTTTTACTACATTGAAATATTATTTGGATTGCCCACATCATCACCTCCCAGTATAGCTCTTATGAAATAGTTTGGAACAGAAATGCTGCTCAGACAGTTTGTGCCAGATGTACTCAAAACTGTGCTTGTAGAAGATGTCTGCTTCCCTTCATATTTCTTCTTCCCCTTTTGATCTGTGTATAAGGAAAATAATGACATGAAAACTGGAAAATGTCATGACTGGGTGCTCTTTTTCCTCTCCACTGCTCTGCAGGACAAACCAATATAATTCTTCATTTCTTAAACTCTGTATGGTTTGATTACAAATCCATTTCTACTGTTTTTAATTTTTGTTTGGAATTTTGAAATTGTATTTGTGAAATTAAAGACATTGAATGGTCAAGAAGCTGATCAGGGCCCTGAGCCAGGGAATAAAATCCTGGATTCCATTTCTGTGTCTTTACCTTCCTCAGAGGTGGTCCTGCATCTAGCCAGTCCCATTGAATAGCAAATACATGCACCTCAGGAAAATAATGAAATTAAGTGGAAAATGAGGAGCCTAAATGTGGTTAGTATAATAATATGACTCCTTTAATGAAAGTTGAAAAAGATGAAAGAATTGTTACAAGATGTACTTGTGGGCTGGAAAAAGCATTTTTCAGAAGCTCAATTTCTAAATAAACATCTGTATCACAATTAGTGGCTTAACTCAGATTCTTGTATTTCTAATATATAAAAGTGGGCATATCTTATGTTTGGACTATGAAAACCTTCTCTGGGTTTGAGTGACAGCAGAAGTGTGGTGGTAACCTGATGCCAGGGAACATTTGCTAGGCAAAAATGTAGAAACTTGCAAGTGATTAACCACTGAAGACATGTCCTGAGAGAGGAACTGAATTATCCATGGTATTCATAAAGAGCACAAGAAGTTTTCCAGGTAGATGAATCTTAATGGATCCAAGGGTAACTAGAAGAAATATAATCACTTTTTATATGCAGGAGATAATGCAAAGTGATGTAATTATCTTATTTATTTCTATTTCACCTTCTCCTAGTTCTGCAACAAGAGATGTAGGTGATGCGAAGGAGACTTGAGCCAAAATGAAAGTTTGGATATGTTAGACTACATTGCAGACTCTTTCTCTTGAAGAGAAAGAAAATTCTTAGCACGATTACCAATGAATTTCCAAGAATGATCAAATAAAACAGACATGAAAATTTTGAAAGACTTGAAAGACAGTATATATCTGTCATTGGATCGACTATTGCTCTTAATAAATACAACATATTTGATATTTTTTTTTAAAATCCATTATGATAAATACAATCGCTGAGGCATTTGTTATTTAAAAAATTATCATTTTCCAAAATTATTCATTGAGACATTATTTTCAGTTTATTTAGATCTGACCATATAATCCACTTCTCCCACAACCACATTAACAATAAGACAAAAATGATTTTTTTTTCTTTCCTTAGAGTTTTATAAAGATATATATAGCTATATAAGGAAAACAACTAAGAGCAACCTGTGATTCAGCTGTGCTGCGCATACACCTTTGCTTTTGCTTGTTTTAGTCAATAGGAAATCAATAGGAATTTAGGGTTCTAAATAGAAGCTAAAAGCCCAGATAATTTCTTGAATCTTGGCCAAAAAGATTAAATGGCTTGTCAAAGGTTGGCAGGAGATTCAGGGTCTAGATCCAGACTTTCTGATACCTTTCACTTTACTGCACATAAAAGGCCATCAGTTTCCAGATGTTTTTTACAGTGATGCTTGTCATGCCTAACAAAGCTGTGTTTCAGTCCTGTACTGCTCTTCACGCAGTGGTGAGCTGTGTGCATTTTGGGGTAGGATTTGCTCTGGCACTAGAAGCAGCCTCACCTATTTATGGTTACTGTGAAAACAACTTACTTCTATTCATTGATCATCCTTAGGAAAAGGCTAACAAAGTCTCAACTGCACATCTCTCAGAAGTGTATGAAAATAATTTCAATAAATAGGGTGAACTTAGGAAAATGTTGCAGAGTGAGAGCCAGGTCAGTCCCCAGAGAAGTTTTTTCAGATAATTTCATGGCAGTGGACATCAGTGATATGCCTGCCAAGGCAAATCAGCTGCAACATTTGAACAATGTCATTTAAAAAAAAAAAAAGTGACTTTCACTAAGGCCACATCACAGTTGGATGCCAAAGGTACTGAATTTGTCAAGATGTTGTCCATGTGATAGCACCTAATTCTGTGGCAATTTATTAATTTAAATTTCTATTGCATTCTTTCACAAAATTCCCATTTCAGGTGGGTCTTTAGACACCCATGCCATGACAGTCCTTGACCAAAAAGCTTAAAATCCAGGTAGGCAAAGAGTCAAGGTTGAAGGAAAAGAGAGACAAGTTTTAGGCTCTTTCTCTGCTTCCTGTCACCCCTCTTGTGGCATTCCTGGTCCACATCCCTGAGCTCACCTCTGCAAGGCTTCACCAGCTCTCTCAGGAAGCCCGTGGCCCAGCTGGAATCTGAAATGCACTTCACAATTTTTGTCCTTTTTTATTGCTTGCCTGAAGGGCTTGTGGCCAGCAGCAGACCAAATTTAGGGAATTATAGCCCCATGCAGCTAAAAGGATATATGTGACATTAAAGAAAGCTAAACCAGGCTTATCTGGAAACTTAACCCCCAAGACTGGGTATTCGAAGTGCCCCTCCACAAAAACAGCCACTGGGTTTTGAGTGGAAGGGAAAGAAGGGACAAGCTGGTGCATTTTTGACTGCTCAAAGTAGTTCACGGGTCTATAGAATTTTTGCCAAAGGATTTGAAGTCATGTTTTTTAGACAAGGCAATATCTGTGAAAGATTTGTTGTGATTGTTGACTTTTAGTTATTTATTCACTGCAGAATTATACTCTCAAGTCACACAATTGTAGATTAAGCTCTGATTAGACTAGTGAAACTTGTAATAAAGAGGAATAATGTATATAAATAATGCATATCATCCTACCTGGTATTAGATCACAGATAAATACTGTTTTGTCCTGAAATACAAGGAAGTTTTTGTCTTCAGACACTTCTTCACAAATGTTCTGTCATTAGTCAAATACTTTTGGACAACCCTGGCTCAAAACTTTCAGATATATGCTCATAACTCATCTTATTTAATTGTAATAGATTCCTCTTTCTCCTAACCTCTAATATTCCTACTACTAGGGACAAGAAGTGATTGAGAAAATCTTAAGATGGGAGTTGAAACTATCAGTAGGAGATTGGATTATGTTTAAGTTTGAAGCTGGAATCCTCAAGATATTAATTATCAGCTAGTCTCAGGAATTTATTTTCATCATGTTTGCATTCATTGCATGTACACCATTAAAGAGGGTTCATGTTCATACTGTCTGACACAGGACACATTACATGGATGTGTAGGAATGTCTGTTATCTGTCTAGTGTGAGACAGATTTATTTTTTGTTACTCTTAAGTTTGTCCTTAACAAATACTGAGGTTTTAGTTTAAGTTAAAAAAAAATCAAACTACCTTAATATTTGAAACCCACCACAGTGTAAATAAACATCTAATAGTCTTTCTGTTCTCTGATTTCATAGTTACACTGGTAGTAAAAATAACGAGAGGTGAGACATGCTGTTGCTGTCGATATATAAATGGGTTTCTGATTTGATCATGAGAAACAACAAAATTTCACATTTTTCGTTATAAACTATTTAAGGATTTTTTTCCCCAGACATAAAAAGTTTTTACTCTGTGCAGAAACTAAAGCAAGCTGCTCATTAATGCTGACAGCTTAATCATAGTTGTTGACCCACCTGTCTGGTTTAAGAAATGACAGTAGATTTTATTTATTGAGCCTTCACTGGAGTAAGTACAGTGAAATAGGTGATCAAACGAAATGAAAAATATATGTAATAATAACAATGCTAACAGATTTTAAATTATACGATTACTCTCCACAGAAAAGGCAACACCTGAAGTGGAGTCTTTTTCTGAAAATACTTCCAATATGTAGTTTTTTAGGTGTATTTCTTAAAAAATAAAAAGAGCTGATATTTGGAGTTGTTTTTTCTGTCAGTGTGAAGTATTCTCTTTTTTCCTCTGAACATCCATAATTGCCAGCTGTGTTAGTAGTAGGCCCCACACATTGTTGATTTTCCATTTATCCTAGTACCTTACTTATTACATTTTCCTCCTTTTCACTTTGTTTATTGTCTGATTTGGCCCCTGTTCAGGGAAATATTCAAGCTCATGGAGTTCGACTGGGACCCACACCTGAACTTAAGTACTTCGCTGCATCGTGGTGTTTTCCAGAATTAGGGTCTTTCTGCTCTGCCAGTAAAATATCTTAAGGTAAGGCAGAGTGGATTGGAGAAAGGACAGGTAGAAGTGGAACAGAAAGTGATCTCTGTGCCTCTACAAACATGTCCAACATGTGGGAATGGCCATGGGGAGAAAGACAATACAAAACTGTTGTGCCGTGAGTCAGTGGGAAGCCTAATTGAAGAACCTGAACAAGACCGTAGCAGCTCAGATCAAGATTTCTGGTTAGTTGTGTGTTTGAAAGACTATGTCTAGGATAGATAAAAATAAAATATTTGGTTTTAACGATAGGAAAAGAAAGAAACAAAATCAGTGTTTTCAACCTCTGTGAGCATCTTATTTGACAGACACAGGAATCAAATTCTCTAAGTCATTGCAGTCCATGGGAAAACTCAGAGCTCATTTTATGTGAAAAAAAAAAAAGACATTGAAATGAAATTGTTGTAAGACATGTCTGCAGAAAAGATTTTCATCAGAAATAGTTATGCGAAGAAAATGCCATGAAATTTTTGTTCAGATGTAAAGAAAGAAGTGTTTTTCTTTCAAATGTTCACTGAGTTTTCTGACCTTTTCTGACTGCAGGTTTTCCCCAAGAAAAAGTAAGAAAGGAAGAAAAAGGGGCCTCCAGGTTCAAACTGATATGTATAGCAAGATCCTAGTTTTTTTATAAAATATCACAGAAATATCCTAACATTTATTCAAACTAATGAGACAAATAGCTAAGATTTAAATCCCACAGAATTAAAATAAAAAAGGTGTAATCCACCTGAAATTTACATTAAATAAAAGTAGAATATTTCTAGATAACATGAAAATTACATTAAAAATTGCATGGAATATATGGAAATGTTTGTTTTTACCATATCAATTTTTTTAGCTCTATTAAAATTGACACGTATAGTGTTATTTTAATGTATTTCATACAGGAAATTTACTATCTTAATGGAAAGAAAGATAAAGAGCAAGAAATCTTACATTGCTTGAGTCTTTTGCTTAATTTTATTTTTTTCATTTAACAGGAAATTTAAAAATATTAATTTTTTCCTTTTCATAGCACAAAAAATAAATATTTTAGAATTTGCCAAAATCAAGAATTTTTTTTATTATAACTGAGATCTTTAGAGGATCAAGTAGAGGCTGCAATAATATATCAGTTTATATTTTTTAGTCATATTATTTTAGTCTTTCAGAGTGTACCAGAAGTACCTTCCAGTGCATGGAACAGGCTGCTGCGAAATTTGCATTAAACGTGTTTTGTGAGCCAAGATTTACATGCATAAATCATAGAAAAGTCACATTTGTTTCCAAATGACACAATGCCCCTGGACTTTCAAAAATTCATCTGCATTTTTAAACTGAGGAACAAAGATGAATCTAAAACTGAAAGGAAAAATGAAGAGTTAATTCATCCCAATTGAAATTGTTTAACAGATTTTATGAAGCTTATGTGAATTGAAATTGCTAAAATTTAATTCCTGGTTCCATGTGCTTATCTGCAGAGCTCATTGCCCCCAGAATGTTCAAGGAAGTGTAACTCCATGACTAAATGGTTGTTTAGTAAAGGAGTTTAATAAGAAGCAACAGCAGATCCATTTGAGGAAGAAATGCATGGTAATTTATGGGACAGTTTAATAACTTTTCAAGTTCACTTTCAATGTTATTTTCAGAGCTGTTATTTCCTTCTGCTTTGGTTTCAGATCTGTTTTTACAAGTGTACTGGACTCTGAAGCCAGCCCGCCTATTTGAAGTTTTCAACTTTGTTTACTGATTAACAATGCCAGAAGCTGCTGTTGAAATTTTACTCCTTTTAATTAGCTTTCTTCACCCACTGCACAAACGAGGTATGAGTTTATTTAATGCGACAGTGTGTGTACAGAGCCAGAGATTTGACTTGTGCTCTTTAATACATTCCTTGAAGTTGCTTCACTTGGTGATTCGTTTACATCAGTAAGTGAAACGTCATCAATCTCATCTTCATTGGAGAGCCTTGCCATATTTGCTAATGATATGTGTGGTTGGTCATCACAGTAGAAATGTACATAATTAAAGGTAAATAAATAAATTACATTCTGTGAATTAATCAATATAAGCTGCCATGATAGTATTTTAAAACAAGCCCACTTAATCTATTGCAATTTGTTCACACTGGTGGTGAGATAGGACTTTTCTCTTCCCCTCATTTCTAAGAATAAGAAGTCTTGCTGTTATTTGTGTTAATAACATTGTTAGGATGATAGTGAAACTTTATTAATCTTGAACTAATCTCGAACCTTATTCTCTGTACCGAAGGTCACCATTTGACGTGATAAAACACAGTAGTAGGATTTGGTTCCTTCCATATATGGTATTCCATTATGCTAAAATATTCAGAATATAATAAATAATAATAATGATAACAAATCAAGACTGGTTAAAAAATTAATACTTTATTTGTTTTAAAAGTGAGTAAACTGAAGGTCAGAGGAGTTAAAAGAACTAACCAGTTATAGGAACAAAACCCTCTAGCCTTGATTCCAATTGCTTAAAATAAATGATGCTACATCATATGCCTAAAGAATAATC
>WEKY01007110.1:0-21727 GCA_013390045.1 Picathartes gymnocephalus
TTGCAATATAAGACTCCATAGAATTGACCTGTAATGGTAGCAGCATGGTTTTGAAGCATGAAGTTCCATCCTCAGTCTCTAACACATTTAACACAGCAACAAATGTTTGCAAGACTTCCTCTTCTAACCACAGGGTTGGTTTCTCAGAGAAGACAAATCTGGTACAGTGTAAATTAAATTAAGAGGTGCATAAATACCTCGTGTTTAAGTATTTATTTGGTCAAGGGGCTTTTTATCTATCTTTATTTTTTAAACGACTGCTAGCAGTAGCAGTAGAGGACAACCCTAGCATACTTGGCTCAAGAAATAGAGTTTTCAAACCTGCTGGTTTCTTAAGATGTAAAAGCTTGTTGGAGTAGAAAGAACATCCTGACATAAATAAAGTAGAAAACACTAATCCAATAATTCCCTGCTTTGAAATACTAAACCAAAAGAAAGAAAAACCTCAAATCCAACCCTCACACAACGTCACTGAATCTGTAATGGTAACCACAACCCAGCACTGCCTTCACTGGTTCTGAGGTTTATGTTATGTTCCTCTCCAGCAGTAAAAAGTTAAGTCTTGTTAAAGCAGAGAAAATAACATTATAATTGATCAAACTGAGATGTTTCCTCCTGATCTGTGAAACTGTTGTTCTCACTGCTTTTATTTTCAGTCTTAACCCCACACTTGCTTGAACCTTTGACAGCTGTTCTGTTCCCTTCCCTTGCTCTTTCCCCAGACACCTTTGTGCACATTATATACAGAAAAGATTGAGGTAGTGTTAGTTATTCATCAATATTTCACATCCATGGGTAATTAATTTCATGACTCTCTATAGTGGCAGCAAATTGCACTACTGCTTTGTATTAAATGTCAGTTTTACTTTGGAAATAGTTTTATTTACAGGTTGCTGTAAAATGAGTCTGTTTGCTCCTTATGTTCCTACAGCACATTTGAAAGTTAATTATAAGAAACTAAAGCTAGTGAAACAATAATTCAGTGCTGTTGAGCAAGGACAGGCCATTTAAGAAAAGGCATTTTCCAGCAAACTGTGATCCATTAACATAATAGGAACCACAAAGCCAAGGCAGCATTTGTCACCACAGATAAATCATATATTTACATCAGGAGATAATTCAAGTATGATGAGGACAAACCACAGTGAGTTTCTCAGCTAGGTTTAGAAAAGGTGTGAGATTTGTGAAATAATGCACATTCACCTAATATTAGATTTTAACATAAATCACACTAACACCAGAGAACCATTTCCTTCAATAGCCCACCCACAAAACTACATCCTTATGTCCAGATTGTAATGATGCAAATTAGGCTGCTTGAGGATGAAAGTATAACATATGAATGTGCTAAATGAAATATTCTAGAGACCTCAGAGTCTTGAGATCAAAAGTATTTATTTGAGATTTACAAGACATGGATTAAATTCCAAGTCTTTCTCTGCCTCTTTTCCAATGCTACCTTCAGAAAGAATATAAAACTATTGTCTGCTTAGATTATTGAAATTTTCTGTTGAGGGATTGTCTCTTCCTACTGTATTAAATCTCCTAAGTATAGAAGATAAAAAGTGAAATCAAGACAACTCAAGATAGCAACATAATTAATGCACATCGTCTGTGTCTACCAGTCTTGGGGTATTTGCAGAGTATCTCACTACTTAGAAAAAAGTTGGAAAAAGCTTTTCCAGTCAGGAGAGGAGACAAATCCACCTCTAGGTGTTCAAGTGGCATGCACCATGAGGGTTTTTTCAGTTCCTTTTGCTGCTGCTTTACCAGACGAGGACATGCTGATAGGATGGTAATTCAAATGTTTTTCTATCTGGAGTACACACTGGCACCTGAAAATAGCAATGAGGAATCAGGTTGGTGGCAGTAGCACAAAGATTCCACACAAGTCTTTGCACACCCTGAACTGGAAAGAGCATGTCAAAGGCTGAGCAGGTAAATCAGTCTCACTTCCTCCTTATTTAACTGAAATTTTAAAAGCATTTGCATACATAAATACACTTACATGCATGCTTATTTACGAGGGCATAGTTCAGAAGTTTGATCACCCAAGTCAGATTAACATAGTAGAATGTTATACTGGCTAATCAGAACAAAACCCTGTTACACTGTGTTCAAAAAACTCATTTAACATAATTTCCAAAATCATGAAGGTACATGAAGGAATTTGAAATCTGCTGTGTTTTGACATATGAAACTTCCAAAGGAAATTTATTGGTCTGCTCTAAAACTTTAATCTTGATTTAGGCTTCAAAACTAGAAAAAGTGTAGAGTGCAGTTCCTTTTTGGGTGCCTCTTACCTCAAGACTGATGGCAAGAAGTGGGCCAAAAAAAGCTACTGCCAGCACTTCTTTGGCATAATGTGTGCATAAAACACTCACAGTGTCTTCTTTGCAAGATTAATGTGTCAGGAAAGGGCAAAGGCACTTAATTTGCTAACCTCTTCATGACTACAGTTCAAGAGACTCAGCAATGCAGGTCAATACCCCTCCATGCTTGGCTTTCAACAAATGCTTGCCGGTTTTACATTGTTAAGGGATTAATATACTATAACTGTGGCAATGACGTGACACGAGCCACTGAGCTTTATTCTTATCAGCTGCATACAACGGTATATTCTTCACAGCTAGATGATTTCTCCCTTCTGACACTTTATGGGGGTTTACTTCACAGAGTATCATTAGCTGTTTTTCATCTATCATGGGAAATGAGGTTCACTAAAAACAAATCATTTCAGCTTTCTTTTCATACTGCTGGAGAAGAAAAGAGAGGGGAAACAAACTCCAAGAGCTGACAGCTCAGAACTTTAAGCAAAACCAATTTATGGCAAGAAGTTGCTGTCTACACCAAAATCCACCTTTTTAAACCACTGCATACTACAGTGGTGCACATTGATTATCTGTTTTGAAAGAGCAACATGTCTCAAGCATCTTCTAGCCTTTATTCAGTGCACATTCTGACATGCAAGCACATGGTTTAGTAATAGGATTATATTTATATCAATCCTATTACATGATCGGATTACAGCTCCTGATCCCAGGAATGCTTTTCAGCCCTAACAGGAATTTTACATCCTGCAGCTTTAAGGACCAGCAGTTTCCGCCAGTGAGCATCTTAGCTTTGAAATATTTGCAGATATAAGTAGGTACTGAATAAGGCAGCAGAGATGTATGTAGCTTGCACATATGCTTATTGTACTAATTCCATTAATTCTGCTAATGTAACTTGTTTCTTTTATATTGTTGCTCTGTTCTTATTAGTCAATTCAGGAAGTTAAAAGGGACCTTTGGTGGCCTATGTTTCAATAATGACAGGGCACTCGAGAGACAAAGCCTACAGGATCTTTTCCAAGACCCTTCAATTGTGACAAAGAAAAATTTACCCCTTCCTATATTTCAGTCTCTGTCTTATAGACTTAGAGTTCATATTGTCTCCACCTTAGAGGAGTTATCTTTTATCATGTCAAAACATGGTCTGAGTCCTTTTATGTCATTTAAACAGATTTATCTCTCAGAAGTATAAACGTGTCAGTTCATGGAGTGAAGAGTGGTAAGAAAGGCCTTCGCTATTTTAGACTTTGTACTTGAGCAGATAATTCATTCATGTTCATCAAATTTTAAAACCTCAGTGCTATCAGGACTGTGTTGCCACGATAGAACAGGTGTAACATTCTTAATGTCTTACTACTGGTTGTTCTGGCCCATCTCACAGGCACCATTTTGCTATGAGCATCCTACTAATCTTGCTGGAGAATTAAATTTCACAGTGCTACAGTAGCATTCAGTCATCTGTCTACCTTCCATTGACAAGGGTTAAGGGAACAACCCAGTGTGATTACCAGGATGGCTTGGCTTTTACAAACTAGTATTTCATTGCATTTACAGCTAAGAGAATGTACCCTGATGGTAAGAACAGGAAAGGATGTAGGCTGGTGATAAGTCTCAGTGCTAGCCCATTCTGAGTCGGTATCAAAAATAGCTCTGAATTGAGGACAAAACTCTCATTATGCGTCACGAAAGGACTCACAATTAATTACGAGCACTCCTATTGACATCATGTCCATCCTTCCCTCCATGGCTCAGAGAGAAAGGTGGTACAAATCCTTTTCTCTTTAACTCAAAGTCAACTTAGGCACTGAAAATGACCCAACATACTCTGCCAGACTCAGTCCTAACATAAGGAGGCATCAAGTACAGTCTTCTATCTCAAAACAACAGAGCTCCCTTAGCAATCTGTAACATATTCAGTTGCACTTTGCAAGAATTTCAATCTCCAGTAAGAAAAACACCTTTAGTGTTTCAAAGGTACATCCATCAAGCAAACTGAACGACTTATGAACAAGTATCTCTTTAAACACCAGAAATTAAGTCTTGTGGAGCTTATGATTCAAATTTTGATGCATTTGGTCTTTGATTTGGAGTTTCATGAGATTCTTTACTTAGTAATGTTGGAGAAGATTATAATACAAAATTAATACAAAAATACAAAATGTGGTACACAACTGCTTTTCAGGTATGTATTAAAAGAATTCTTTTTAATGCTAGCCACTTGATATTCCTAGTTTTGCCCTAGGGTAGATGTGGAAAGGATGCAAAAAGAAAAAAAAAGCAGTGGATATTTTTACTTCATTTGGGTGGATGTTTTGTTTTGTTTTGTTTTGTTTTGTTTTGTTTTGTTTTGCTTTGTTTTGCTTTGTTTTGTTTTTAAGGGATGGACAAGAGTTTGTTTTCTTTTGTATGCAGAGATAAATGGTTCACATATCAAAAGTGTAGGAGATCCACACAAGAAGAGCTTGATTGAAAGTCTAGTGGAGTAAAAAGATGAATCCAGAAAAGGATCATTTGCTTGTGAAAGCACCTAACCTCTCCCAGCTGAGAAAAAAATGGGATCGCATTTTCCCTGAGAGCAGTGTTCTGGCACTTCAGTTCACTGAATTATTTTAGTCAACTTTTTCCTTAAATATTTAATCACAAAGTTCAGAATCCAGACTCTTTTAAATTCAGAATCATTTGTTTAAAAATAATCACACTGCTGATTATATGTGGATAAAATTTGCAGTCACCGACAAATTTGCACATCTGATACTTACAACATTTTGCTTATTAAAAAACCANATTTAAAAATTTTTTTTTTAAAAAAAAAAAAAAACAAAAAAAAAAAAAAAAAAAAAAAAAAGAAAACTACCAAAAAGTTGGTGAGGAAAGAGATCTAATTGCCTGCACAGCAGTCTCAGCTTGTGCCTGCATCCCAGCGATTCAAACTGAGAGTTAGATGTAAGACGTACATTGCAGGGTAGTAACCAGAACTTCAGAATTTAACAGCAGAGAATGGGGTGAACACATTTCGGGGGTAAAAACTGCTCACAGTGCAGAGCAGTGAGTAGCCACGATGACTTGCCAGATGTGATCCTGCTTGCTGTAACACATTCCCCAGATCAGCAATTACTAATCAAATGTTATAGGAAGCTGCCTGCAACAGCCTTCTGCAACCATGATTAATTAACCAGTAGGTCTTAAAGGGAAACAAGTCACTTTTTCGGAGCCAGGGGTCTCTAGATTAGAGACCTCTAAGTACAAACGTAGGACTGCAGCATGTCAACTTCTCAGCTGATTTTGTCCACCTTAAGTGGCAGAGGTCCATGTCAGGCAAATTAAATATTCTCTCACTTCACATCCAGAAGTATGGTAGGGAAGCAGCACTACATGGTGCTGAATTACCTCTGAAGACTCAAACAATGATAATGCTTGGCCTTCTGCAAAGCACAGGCTCTCTAGTGAGAAGATAGAACCCAAACTTTATAGCTAGTAGCAAATGTCTGTAATTTAGACCAAGCTTTTAACTAAATTGCTTATCAGAAAAAAAAAAATCCTAGGCTGACGTAAATGACAATTCTCTCTCCCTGATGTCTGCATGAAAACCAAATGATTTGACCTTAATATATTGCTGAATAGCCACACCCTACTGGAAAAAAATTATTAACTGAGCTATATAATTTATAATTTAAGCAACACACATACGTATTCTGAAAGCACTTCTTATTGATGAAGAAACAAAAATTATGCCACATATTTTTAACAATTAGCCATTCTAGTTCCACAAGTCAATCACATATCTAGCTTCACAAAAAAAAATAATGATATTGCTACAAAATGACAGGTTTTTTTCTGTGAATGTTTTTGTTACATTCACAAATGAGAGGTTTTGGTTTCTAGATTGGCAGGTTCACCAATGCAGGAGAAGACACAGCCCCTGTGGCTCTTTCATTCCCGTGCAGAGTGGGAATATTAAGGGCATGTGACTTGTTCCCAAAGCAGGATTACCTTCAACACCTTTAGCAGCCATTGCCTAATCCCTGACACAGCATGATCATGTCTCCTTTTGCAGCACCTGGCAAGCACAAGAGCCACACTCAAGTCGTGGCTCATAAGCCACGGGACCCCCAGTCCATTATTATTATTATAGTTTACAGAACTGTGGGCACTGGACTGCTAAACTTGGTACACATGTCATTCCTACGTCTGTCACATACTGTCCAAGTGACTCAGTTTCCCTGCTACAGATAATACCTTCTTTCCCATCTCTTAATTTTTCTTATCCTGTTTCATTCACCCTTGTAATACATCATCTCTTAAAGATTTTAATATGCATACACCAACATTTGGCCAAGCCCAGGGACCTAGGGTGTGCTTAGGGTTTCCAGGACTAGTTTGCCTGCATCCAATACTAGTGCATTTCTCCAGGAGAAGAGAAAAACCCCATCAACAGCAAAACCCCTCAACAATCAGATTCAGATACCTATTTGTAAAAGTAACAAAAACATCCATCTGGCCTCTACTCCAGAAAATGGAATCACACTCACAGGGCACAACCTGAATGTTAGCAACTTTTCTGCCCCTGGGCAGTACCTAACACTGTAACCAACCCCACTGACCTTGGGGACAGTGTCACACTGATTGCTGAAGGCATTTGAAAAACCAAACCAATCAAGATTTGGAGCCAATAAGAACTCAGGATTTCATTTTTATTTTTAAAGAAATTCTGACAATTCAGGACTTTTTGGTCAAATGGAAGCACATCAGAATTCTCAGAAACCTTTTCTTACCACACAGTCAAAATCCCTTTCCCCTCTTCTTTGTTTAAAAAAAATTAGTTCCCAATGTTATTGCAACCCTATTACCTTGCACCACAGCAGTGCATCATATGATGTGTCAGGAAGGACTTCAGTTACCGCAGTATGACCCTGAATACATTTCATCTTTCTTTCATTTTCCAATAAAAATTAATGACATGGATATGTACATACAGATTATATTTTCATGATCCAAGTGTTTTATTTTGCACCTGCATAAAAGAATTTGTCAATGAAAAACTGATGCCTATAGTGACAAAAATATTGGTGCTGACTAGCCCTTGATTAGAAAGCTGTTTCTATCAATAGTTCATTTTTATAGGCAGGAAAGAAACCAAAACCCCATCATAAGGCAAACACAGCACAGTAAAAGTTTTCCCTTTTGTCTGTTAATTTTCCATGGGTGTGCTATTTTTGTACCCATTCCAAAGACCCCTTAGCTTCATATTACCATTAGTGTGTGCTCAGGGGTCAAGATAGGGGGGTTTAGGAGAGGACAAAGTTGCAGGGGCAAAGATTTTGGGGGATGGTTTTTACAGAGACTGCTTAGCGTGGGCTCTTCCAAGCTCTGCCCAAGCAGCCAGGGCAGTAGTATAGTTCCTTATAAATAATAAAAATACAAATGCAACAATACATGCAAACCTGAACACAGTAACACCTATCGTGACACTGCCTGAAAAAAACCCAAATCCATACACTTCAGTCCCACCTCCCATCCAACATGCCCCCAGCTGGTTGCCAGGCAGCCAAAAAAACATCATTGTGCATGTGAATTAGGCATGGGTAGAGACACCACAATCTTGCAAAGGAAATGTTTATTTCCCGGAGTGTTCCTAGGGCTCAGGAGGCCTGAGCTCCAGGAGGTCCTGGGCAGGTGACAGCACTGGAGTGCAGCAGCCTGTAGAGCTGAGTCCCCACCAGTCCTGCTGCAAACGCTTTACACGGAGCTCATCAAAAGCCAGCATGGATCAGGCAGCTCAGTTCAGTAACGTGACCAAGCTGCTGAACATGATCAAGGGGGTGTGGAGGTGCTTTCCAGAGGAAAAGAGCAACCACAGGAAGTCAGATACAAACTGGTTGCTTTCACTCAGGCAACCAGCACTTTCTTGCAATTTCCCTGCTCTGGAAGGGGATAAATCTAGTGAGAATGAGTGCTGGTGAGCTTGGAACACTGCTTCAGGATCTGTGTTACGCCCAGTAACTAATGTCACATGGGTATCACACATGGACACGTGCACATCTCATATGTTCACCAGAGGAAATTCTCCACTGTGGAAAAAACTCTGCCTGCCAACCTATTAAGTGGTGACAGTTCAGAACCGAACTTCAGCATGCAGGTAGAAAGGATACCACAGCACCAGCAAGCTGAAAATATTACTCCTGACAGAGATACATAGGGAGAAAATGGCACTGACAGCAGGATACCTGTTTGTCATCTCTGTCGTGATAGGTGGGGCACAGAGGCAGAGAAAACTTCTTGTCTCCTCTGTAACTGGACAAGCCCTGCAGTCAAGCTATTCCAAGATGTCCATCACATAAACATAACACCTTGGAATAGCAAGGTTTACCACGAAAGAGTACAAACATTATTTGGAAGAGACTGCTGGTGGTCATTAAATCCAACCTCCTGGTCAGTTTGGGGGTGTAGATTAAATCAGCCACAGCTCTGATGCTTGCATACTTCCTGGGATGAGCGTCCAGAGCCCCAGCAGGGAACCTCTTCCCATGCTGAACCATCCATCCAAGGAAGGAGCACTTCTCCCGTTGAAGCCTTCCAGGAAGGGGACAGCATGGCCCCATGCTGGGGCTGAAGCAGAGGTATAAAGATGACAGCCCTGATGTCCTATAGCTCGTCTCCAGACACACTGATTTTTCCTGAATTCGGTATCATGCTGTTATTATATAATCCTTTATAGCTGGTGAATTAAAAGGTTGACTTACAAAAATTTCTCACTTGTCAGCAATACTTCTAGAAACTGACACTATTTGTTATGATTGAGGAATTTAAGAATATCACTGAAATTGGCTTCATTTCCAGTTAGACTGAAGAGAGTTTTATTTTCATCTCTTATTCACCTTTTCCTACAAATATGTTGACTCTGAAGATGAATTCTCATGATATAGATCTCAAATACACATTTCTGTACGTAAGGTGAAAATGGATTTGCATTTTGAAACAGGCCAGGCAAAATCAGTTCTTTGTATGTCATGTTTTTAGGCACAGGAAAGTGAAAGCTGGTAGGTTTAATCTGTGAAATTCTGCGCACGTGAACATTCACCTCACACAGTAAAATAACCCTGCAGAGCAGCAATTTTTTGAAAACATTCATCCACTCTTCTTAACACACAGGAGGAAAAGGGAGAGAGAGGAATGATTTAATTACCACTCAATGGTCAGCACTTCAAGGACAGCACTTGTTTCATTTCTGAGCATGAGAGAAACAGAATAAAGAAATAAAGTACTACACAGAATTCCCCGCATTGATCTTCATTGATCTTCACCTTCGGACTTGCATTCTTTTTGTCTGTGTGTGACTCCATTCAGCAAGGCATCAGCTCGATGTTTTCATGGACTCATTCCCTGAGAGCTACAAAATTACTACAGTCCCTTATAAATCATCCATAAGCAGCACTGGGTTCACACAGTCTGTGAGGAATTACATTCCTGTCTTCCAAACCCAAGACTAGCAGACCTCCACAGAAACCTCCAACTAAAACTCAACTCTACGAAAATCTAACCAATCATCCATATTATACCCTTGTCCACCCAAAAAAAGGGGAAAACTATAGATTTTTTTTTATAATAACGATATTTAGAGCCCATATATGTTAAATACAGGTAGATCCCAGCAAATCCATGGGTTTGGGGACTACTTTTGGGCTTTTTTGGGTTGGGTTTTTTTTCTCCTTAAAAGACACCATGGCACTATAGGAGAACAAAATGCAGATTTTCCCAGGAGGTTAGAATCATGTCATGAGTACAGAAGATTATGTGCAAAGATAATTACTTCCCATAGACAAAAGCCCTTGCATGATTTCCTTAAAACATGGTGTGGCAAGCACTTAACACCTATTAGATGCACATCAGTTCTACCAGAAATCTAATATCTACAAATGCTTTGCTGAACCAGTAATTAGTCAGACAAAAGGCACTGTTGCCCCAGCCTTGTTACTCTATATTTCAGTGATTTGTCATTATCAGAAGCTAATATCCAACATATACTTCTCATATTAATGTCTCTACCTGACACCTCCAACAACTGCATGGAAAATGTCCTTTTTTCCAGCTACAACAGATTTCCTGACAGCATTACTTGTTAATTCCCCTCTTTTCACAGACTTTTCACCGGGGCTATTAAACACATGTGACACTACCACCAGGCTCAAATCCATTTCAGGGGGATGGTTTGGCTGTGTCCAAAGAATGGCAAGGAAGCGTGAAGGGTCTAGAGAACAAAACTTACGAAGAGCAGCTGAAGAAAGTGGTGTGGTTTAGTCTGGAGGAAAGGAGGCCCAGGAAGAACTTCTAGCTCTCTACAATTACCTGAAAGGAGGCGGTGGTGAGGGCAGGGGGTCCTTGGTCTCTTCTTCCAAGTAACAAGTGACAGGACAAGAGTTGCATCAGGGGAGGTTTAGGTTGTACATTAGGAAAAATTTCTTCATGGAAAAATTTCTCAAGCATTGGAACAGGCTGCTCAGGGAAGTGGTTGAGTCACCACATGTAGCTGTGACACTCAGGGACACGGTTTAGTGGTGGAATTGGCCGTGCTGGGTAAACTGCTGGCCTCCGTGATCTCAAGGGTCTTTTCCAAGCTAAAGGATTCCATGACATCAACACCACATTCATCCTCAAACCAGAGGACACATTCCAGCTGAGGACATTGCTACCCCAAGCCCACCAGTCTTCAGTCTAGTCAGCTTCCAACACAGGCAGCAGCTTCTGCTTCCAGACCTGAATAAATGACTAAAATAAAGAGCCTGAGGCTGTTGTACACTCATGAGAAATAAAGAGTATTTGTTAATTTCCTAATCATTTCCCAAATAATTTTCACTAAGAAACACTTCCTCCCGCAAGTGTAACATCTCTCAGCATGCACCACAAATAGCCCACACTGGTTTCTGAGCCTCTCCCCTGGAGCAAGCCTGCAGTCAGTTTTCACCCTCTTCTGCAAGGATCCTCTCCTCAACCCTGTTGTCAGTCTGTCCTACTGCCAACAGCACCTTTAGTGTTTTTAAGGTAATCTACACAAGAGAAAAGTAATTTGCCATGCACAGACTGACATTTAGCTCTCACCACACAGGCAAGAAAATCACCAAGGCAAAAAACATGTCTGATGTAGAACAGATAAAATAAAGCACGTCAAGAGAAGAGTAAATTGCATGCCAAAATGTTGAGAGAGACAGACATGTTTTTTCTTTCTAAGACATCTGCAAGGGAAATCTGGTATCAACTGAATCAAACTTCCTAGGTTAGGACATAATAAGGAAATTAAGTTATGTATAGCACGGTGCTCTTCATGTACCAGAATTGTCCATGTGCTAAACAAGCCTAGAAAAGCCTCATTTGCTTTTTTTACTACCACAAAGGGCTAGAAGATGAGAGCTCTCCTCCAGAGACTGCTTTGCAGATTAATTTGCATTTAGTGTTTACCTAATAAAAGAGGTGTGCCAGTTGGTAATATGACCAAGGAAGGGGTTTATGTATAAGAAATAACTTTCAGAATGCCATCATGCATTTCAGGATTGTGTTGTTTGCTCTGACAGAGAAGACCTTTACTCAGAAGTACAGAGGCATGTTTCAGTACATCTTGACAACTTTTGTTTGTGTTCTTCCAGGAATTTTTTTGCAAATTCTTAACAAAAAAAGTTACTATTCTATTTATAATAGAAATAACAAACTATTTCCCCCGCATAATATAAACAGCGTGGGGGAAATAGGACAAGAAGAGTACCCCCTTCCATAAGGAATTGCAAATCCATGCCCAGTAGTGACTGCATCATACAAACAGGTTGCCAAATGTGTTTGGGGATTGACAAGAGCAGAGTCCACCACTCTGCAGTGAATCACTTAGGAGCTAGTGAGAGTAGGAGCAAGGGCCACTTCTCCTTGGCAAGTGTGAGACAGCCCTTCTTTCAAAGAGCAAGCAGTGGGTGGGGAAATACTTTATGAGTCCAAAAAAACCATTATGTGCTATAAATCTTCTTAAAAATTAAAGCAAATATCTCTCCTCTTAAATAAGTCTACCTTGAAGGAAGTGAAGAAAAGCTAACCTAGAGTTTATAAGGTCTTTTAAAACCTACAGAGCAATAACATTTTAAATCCTACTAATCTGGTATTTATACCAGTATAAATAGCTTCCACATCCCTGTTCCTGCATGGGCATGATTCATTTTACTTCTTGTACTCCCCCTTCCTTTTTCCTCTCCCTACAGGCATCTACTTTATTTCTAAGTGTAAGTGGAAAGGGATGAGAAAAAAGCCTGAGAAAATTTAGAACTAAAATACTAGTTATGTAACACAAAATGCAAACAAAAGGTGGAAAAATCCCAGGATAAGAATAAAACTGTAGGCTTTGACCTAGGTTATAATTCAATCCTGCAACAGTATTGCAAAGGCTGAGGCCTATAAAACCATAGTACTTTATTTGCAGGATTGCTAAGAGCTGCTTCCAATATATCTGTTCTACTCAATTTCCTAAAGCATCAGCTCTGCCAGCACTTGAGCATGCAATGAACATTAAGGATATGCTTAAGTCACACTGATTTTAAAGCAGTGTAGACACACTGAGTATTTGCAGAATCAGAGGTGTCAGAGCCTGACTGTCAGCTGCCTGCACTGTTTCAAGTGAGGCACTGCATACTTCAGATGAGGATCTGCATTTCACTCTTCAGTTTTGAACCACTGCATCAAGGAAAGCTTCTATGAACGTTTGCTTGCATCAAAGGCAACCCATGTGCTTACAGAGATATGCCTCATGTATTCTTCCCTCATCGTTCCACTGAGTAAGTTCAGGAAAACCTGTGTCCAAACATAATTAAGGCTAGACCAACACATTAAGGAAAATAAGTAACTAAGACTTTATTCGAACAAGATGTAAAATATAAAAATTTCCAAAGGACAAAAATGTAATTTTGCCTTCATTTTATTTTGGGATTGGTAAAAAACATTTGTTGTGGTTCTGATTTAGGGGTTTGTGGTGACTTTTTAACATTTTCTACCCATATTACCACTTTTTAGAGCACTTTGGTAGAGACTGCATCTGTAGCACTGCTAACATACACAGTACTGTTTAAAACAGAGAAATAAAGGAAATTATAGACCACAAACTGGAAATTACAGAGGACAATATTTTTTCCCAGGTGTAATTAATATAAACTTATGTAATGTAAATGTATGATAGAGAGAGAGAGAGAGAGAATGAATACAGGCCTACACAATTAACTGGATTTCTACTAGTGTTACAACTGAAGAGATTTATTACAGGAGATAGAGAATAAGGGACAAATAACACCTTTGCAAAGTTGGTAGGGAAATCGCTCCAGTCACAGCACTGAGAGAAAGGGTGAAGGAGAACCAGAATACACGGGGTAAATATTTTTCAAATCTCTTACACCAGGACAAACTGTACCTGAAATAAACCTCTAAAAGTTGCCAGTCTTGCCAAGCATTTGTTCCCAGGCACCTCATTAGCTTTCAAGACACGCTGAGAGCACTATCAGTGGAGGCTGCAATGCCAAGCCAAGGTTCTGGGTTAAGTGGCTGTTAAAGGGAAGTTATTAATAGAGCACTCATTCTGTATATTATCACTGCCATATCAATTACATCACTTGGATGTCACACAAAGAAGGGCAAGCTGAGATATCCTACCCTGAACCAAGTCCAGAATCTGCCCCTACTTTTATCTCTTCAGAGAGATCATTCTGAATGCTGAGCTTCCCCAGCTGTGCCACACATTTGAAACATCTTTGCAGTGAGGATCAATTTACATCCAAAAAGCAAAAATGTGCTGCCTTTAATACTTGGGGTTTCTGCATGGCATTACTGTTGTCAGCGTTACTGCAGCACGAAAAACAAGGAAAGGCTTCCGTACTCCTGAAGAAATGCTGCATAGTTAATCCCCGCTGAAGCGACAGCCCCCAGCCAGCCAGGGGAATTGCTCTGTCCTGGAAGAGCCTGAGGAGCAAGGACAATGTCCCCTTGCAAAGCTCGGCAAGAGGGGATGGTGAGGCAGCGGGGAGGTGCCGTGAGGATTTGGAGAGCTCTGGCTTACGGCAGCCACAGGAGATGGCGATTTCCCAACAGGGGCCGCTGCAGCCTGTGCCACAGCCCGGAAAATCGGGGCTGGGCAGGCAAAACCTGGGCATGTCTGCGCGGTGCTCGGCTCAGCGTGCTCCCGGGAGCAGGAGCTGGGCCACCTGGGTTTCTGAAGCGATCGCGCCTGGCTAGTCAGGGACTCCAAGAGGAAATTCAAGGTTTCTTACTCTCTGCAGAGGACTGCCTCCATGCAGCTATTCCCAGTGCATGATAACCTTGCACTGTCCTCTGTCATCTGCATATGGTAATATTGCACAAATATACCCCGTGTGCTACATTTTACCCTGTTTTCTTCTATTGGATATATTTGCTCCTTAGCTTTCCTTGTAATATGGATTTTTACTGATGTGTAAAGCTCTTATCAGTTAATCATCATCCAGAAACGTGATTTTAAATCCTACTATATTAGTAGTCATTCCCAGGTGTGTCATCATGACTAAATGTGAACATTCAGAAACATTTTCGATGACTGCTGCAAAAAGTAAATCCAGTATAAATGCAGCTAAGATGTGCACAGTCATATATACATCACTAATAGAAAAAAAGAGACAATTTTGTAAAATGCAGATGAACGAGCAATACAGCCACATACATTCACTCTCTTCAGTCACATTCAAACTCATTTTGTCACAGCAAGTGGCACATCCTTCTCATTTAATCATAGCTATAGCTGTATTTTCTGATGCAATACTCGTACAGAGCAGAGTTCTGCTCTTTTCAGGATAACAGAAACTTATATGGGGTTGATACTGACTTAACTGAGGTGGTCCCCAATGGAAATGCAATAAAAGTAGATTTTAACTGAAAATGCAGGAAAGGACGTCTACTTAAGAGCCTTTGTAATCAGTGAAGACATTCCCTAAGTACAATGGGTGGAAGTCCTTGCTTCCCTTGCTCCCCAGTATCTGAGCACAGATGTGGTTGCTGGGGAGAGCGAGCACAACCGAGGCCCTGTTTCCTCTCCACATGTTCCTTCCTCCAAAGGACAATGACAGGCATATCAGCAAGCCAGGTTATACTGGCAGAGCACGCAGAAAACCCATCTTTTCTAGCAGAGGTGGGAAGAACATCCCGATCCTGCACTGCTGCTGCAGTGAGGAGCCTCAGCCCAGCTGCAGCCAAGTTTCCAGGGAGCTCGCCTGGGTGTCAGCCAGCACTGCCACAGGGGCTCAGAGAAAAACACCTACTGGAGCTCTCTTGACATATTTTACAGCAAACAACACTGATTTGAGAGAAAGCCAGTAAGGATGTCCTCTTTTCTGGGTTCCCTCCTACTGTTTCCACCATGCACAGGAATTATTTTGGTGCAGAATATTGCAGGTTTTCTTACTGCAGTGTTTTGGGGCTTGGGATGAGGGGGGGAATATCCTTTGATTAATATTCACTATCTCACCAAACACTCTAATTTCAAGCAACACGTGAAATGAGATTAAGTGCACTCTACGCAGAAATTTTCTCCAAGCTTTTTTTGACTTTTTGTTCAACAATTTACACCAAATTAAAACTACTTTGAATGGTAACAGTGATACTAAACAGTGAGACTGAAGCAAATCAAAACAACATAGTCAACATTATAAAACTGCACCTTACATGCTGTTATAACGAAATTTCAAAACACAGTCCAAGAACATTAAAACATTGCTAAATCCATTTTTTGCTCCTGAAAGGTGTCACTTGGTAATAGCACTTGGTAAATGAGACATGGACACCATATTTTGAATCTTATTCATCAGTCAGCACTCGTAAACAAGATATGAACCTGGAATCATCAGTGGTGATTGAACATTTATCATTAACCTGATTGCAGAGAATTCATAGGGAGAAATACCCCTAATTTTGACACTCCCACTCATGTCTTGTAGGAAAAAGCTAGAAATGAAATCACAGAAAGAATGGAATTATCTGGGAAATAAGGAAATCCATTTGTCAAGTCTTTGATACACATGCAGAATGTGCAACAGAAATATTTCTACATAAGTCTGTTTCATGAAAACATGCCTATCAAGATGTCTTTCTAAAGTTTCATTAATGTCTTTCTAAAGGATCATTAATTGCTTGGCTAATGAGCAGCTAAATCATGCCCAGGAGGATTTCATTGGCTTGCCTGATCATGGCCTTTTTCCAGCTACTCACAGAAGGGTACATGATACCTGGGCCTGCAATCTCCAAAGACTGGGGTTGGTCTATACCAACTAAAAAAAAACCATTTTAGTTTGGGAGTTGTTTAGAGTTGGATTGGGTTGCAATTTCTAATATGGGTGATGAGGTAGAATCTAAAGAATAGCATAGAGAGGCCAGGATGTGAAGGACAATGTCTGAAGGCACACTAACTACCCCCTGGATTTTGTTCTTCTAAATTTTTGTTATTCTAGTTATTTTTTTACTAAAGGACAAACTTTAAAATTCTAAATAACAGAAACACTCTACTTTCAACATTGAAAGTTTGAGAGACTGTACTGCTATCTGGGTCCTTTTGTTAGAAATACTTGCAAACCCCCTTTTTTTCCCTTGATTAAGGTTAAAAAGGCAAGTTTTTCAGGAAATGAAGTTATATGCTGACTGTTCTTGGCACCATAATTCTGTCAGTGTTTCAAAGGGGTTAAGTTTGAAAATGAGTGATTATGAAACTAAATGTGTCTCTTGCACGTGAAAACATTACTTATGATTTCTCAAATGAATACAGAAAAAGCCACGCATCTCTTAAAGAACCATATGCTTTTGCTTTTAAAATGAAAACAAATTAAAATATCCACAGGAGCTTTTATAGTGATTAAAATCTGCCAACCAACTGAGCTAAGGTAATTAGCACCAAAGAAGCCTCAAGTGATCTGCAGTTTTAGTCACAATTCCTTTGTCTTAAATTTGGATGACTAAGGTTACTTTATACGTGGAAAAGATTTATGTAGCATGGTACAAAAGACAAAGAGCAATGTTGGAATGATTTTCACCTAATTTCTTTTCTATCATATTTCCTGTTCTTGTCTGGAGCACAGAGCTCCTATCAGATGATAGCAGCCATTTTACAATCATCACTTCATCAAATGCAAATACCCACGAGGTTACTATTTAATCAAAGTTAAAATGAAAGATCTGATCCAGTTAAATTCCAAATCATAGAGAAACTTTAAATGAACACAAAAAAGTGCCCTTTTTGGTGCCTTTTGGGCCTCAAACTGTTTGAAGCTCTTCACATCGCTTTAAAACTATCTTCTAAAATAGTTAGAACTACAACTTTTTCCCAAAAAACTAGCAAGTTGTGCTGAAAATGAATCCCTGACATTTGCTAGGTGCTCTCTCACAGTGACCAAGAGCATGCACACAACATCCAGTGCACCCAATCATATCACCAACAAGGAAAATAATTTTTATTTTACTACTGAAAATAGGCCTGCAAAAATACTAAAAACAATTTTCTATGAATACTAGTAGAAATTTTAAATTAATCTCCATTGTATGGATGAGCATCTGTGTTTATTTTCTCTGAATAGTCTATTTACTGGCAGCATTTCTAGATGAATAAAGCTAGTGGCAGCACAATTCACATAAACAGAATTCACTTCTTGCAAGCATTCACACCAAAAAGTTAAGCAAGGAGCTCTTCCAGTAAAGCAACAAAAATTATAAATGCAAAGGAATAAGCCTTACTGGAAGTTAGTGAAACACCTCCTATGTCAAAACAGGATCTTGGACCATGCATCTGGGACAGAACACTCAGCCAGTTTTCTTATACCAAATATTCACAATTGCTTGTTAATGATCTGATGAAATTATTTGATAAATTCTCTGTGAAATACAACTGAGAAAAATTTAATCCATCACTGTTAGTTTGAAGACATGAAAAAAAAAGAAGAAATTAGTCAAAAAATTAGTACCAAATTACAAATAAAGAACGAATCTAGACAAGCTCTTCAAATGACCAGTGGGCACAAATAAAGAACATTAATAACAGTTGTAGAAATGCAGTTTCTGTGCATTCTACAGGTGCAGAGAACGAAATGGTTTCTTTGTGGACAGATCTTGATTTCTTCTTGCAACTTTGAAAAGAAAGTGTTTTCAGCGACACCTTCCACCCAGCAGAGAAACAGGGGTGGAAGTGCCACTGCAGCCCAGGGCGCTCAGAGCTGTGCGTGAGCTGACGCAGGGGAGGATGGAGCCCTCAGGGCTCCTGCCAGCCATGCTGAGGGTGCCTTACTGAATACCAGCTCCGGCAGGCTCATAGCCTCATCTCACTCAGGAATCAAAATACTTCGGCCAACTGTCATGCAACAATTTTTGTAATTTTTCCTGCCTCCAAAATTCATCAACAACCTACTTCAACCCCCTGACACAAACGCTGCTTTCCTTAACAAAATGCTATTATACCATCACACCCCAATTGGTAGAACAAGCTGTTTTTTCACTCACGTTACTATAACACCATGAGGGAAGAACACATTTCTAATTTTACCAGTATCATTTAACTCCTTTTACAGGGCTGCTTTTGCATTTGTACAAGATCACCT
Organism: Picathartes gymnocephalus; assembly: GCA_013390045.1. NCBI lineage: Eukaryota > Metazoa > Chordata > Aves > Passeriformes > Picathartidae > Picathartes > Picathartes gymnocephalus. The sequence goes on from WEKY01007110.1 coordinate 18,950, forward strand.
TCTCCTTTATTGCAAGTCAAGTGTTATCCGAGCAGTTTAACACCTCATAGTTCAGATGAGAGATCAAAGATAAGAGCAAGATTCATCATTATCAAACCCAGTCAGGACAATTGCAGTCTCACAATTATGTCATTAAATATGTGGGGGAAAGTGACAAAACTAATGCTTGAGTAACTCCCACACACTTCTGGTGGCACATTTGTTTTCAGCAAGAAAGCCTCAACAGCCCTTTGTGAGAAAGGCTTCACCTTCACTGAACAATCTAAAGCTGGGGAGCTCTAAGACGCTTCCAGAATCCTTACTGTGTTACAAACTGGGTGAGTCTTGCACTCTTCATGGGCTACTATGAATATTATTTACTGAAAAAGCTGAGGCATATGGTTATGGAAGCACAGAGCATGGAAAAAAAAGAGTACAGCAAATGCAGAGTGTCCTTTTCTTAAGCCGAGCCTGAGATGTTGGCTCAGGGAGGGGCTCCTCCCTATGAGAATGTGCCAAGTCCTCTAACCCCTGAGAATTGGGGATTTTAGTGTGGTTATCCACAAAAGGAAATGATAATGTATTTGGAAAACCTGACTGTAATGGGAGTTTCCTTCATCTCAGTGAGATTAGAGTAAAGCAAACAGTCTGCTACTGTACCAGAAGTCATTAGTGTGTTTACAACTGACAGAACTCAAGTAGGTGCAATAAAGAAAAATCTCTATTGATGGATGGTGGTCTCATTTAATTTTTTGCCCCTGACCATATAGTATGTACAAAAAAAAAATTAATTTATTTTAAATTAGACCATCAGATATTGCTTGGAAAAAGAAGTTTTGTGAAGCATTAACTTAAAATACCAGCTGCATTGAATTATACTTTTAGTTTTACTTGATTTTGCTAAACCACTGATTTGATAGAGAGTAGGGAGTAGCACAAGGATATAACATTTGTAACCTATTACATATGATGCTTTCTTGAATCACTGTACAGCAGGGCACACAAAGCTCTCTCGAGTACAGCAAAGCAGCAAAACCTTGTAAAGACAAAGCTTCTAGTTTACTTTATGTATTATAAGTAAATTTAAAAACAAAATGTTCGTGGGCATTAATTTGCATTACCATCCCAGAAAATAGAGCCGTATTTTCAGGGCTCAAAATACCCCTTTACAACCACCTGTGAATCACACACATCTGAACTATTTTCCTGCATTGCCTTCAGTCATTAACACAAGCTAGCCAGCAGCAACATACCTATTAGATTCCAAATTACCCAGCATAGGTGGAATTTTTCTGCCAATAACTAAGACTTTTGCTGACACTGGATACAAGAGATAAAAGAAAGGGATCCTGATGCATCCTCTCCCATAATGAGTGTTATGATTAATGTTTTTTTAATTTTGCTTCATAAGCACATATCACTTTTTACTTAAGTAAAAGATCCTATCTTTGTGCTGCAATATGTCTGTGCTGCAAAGGTTTAAATCTTAAGCAGGCACAATCCTGTATACCAAACTCTAAATTTAAATAGAAAATATAAAACAAGTTGCAGGTATACGTAGTCACAATTGCAGTAAGGTCAACCTGCAAAAATATGTAGTAATGAGAGGACAGAAAATTAAAGTTGCTATCAAGAGGGTAACATCATTAAATATTTACTGAAATTAATAACTTTTTTTCTGAACTGTTACTGTAAATTTTCAAAAAATCACTGTTGTCTACAAGTTTCATTTATGGATGTCACAAATTTCCATTATTTTATTCAGAAAATGGCAATGTAATGTATTTGTACAATTCCGTCCTCTCTTCTGGTCCAAATTCAAGAACTGACACCCAATAAAGACCTAAAACTATATCTATATATGTATGTATATATATAATTTTATGATAAATTCCTCCCATCCATTCCCAAAGCCAAGAAATTATTCTTTCTTTGTTTTGTGTTATTGGGCATTGCATGCTCTTTTAGCAGATTTTTCAGATGTAAATACTTTTTCAATAGAAAAAGTGAGGAGTAATTAATCTTGACTAATACTTTGAGTTTCTTCAGTATTCACGAAACATTGGCAAGTAACTTCCCAAGGACTTTTTCCTATACTTTTGTTGCCAAAAAATAAAATCAAATGCTGTGTGTCAAGTAGAATAGCAATCCAAACTGCAGCTTCAGCTGCCTTCTTTTGGACACATGGAAGAGAGCCATTCCTATCAGAATAAATAATGCAGTGAATTTCTTCTAAAGATCACAGAAATGTAGCAAGGCACAGCTGGAAGGGAAAGGTGAAGAGAGGATCTAAGTGAACTGCTGCTTTGAATTAGTATCCTTGCAGATATCCATCTAATCCATTTTTAAACACTTCCAGGGAAAGGTATTTTGCCGTCTCCTAAGGAGACAGGAATACAGTTTACTTCTTGATGTACAGAACTTGCATTCTTAATTTGTTACTTGTCTCCCTTGCTGCAATTAAGCAACTTAGCTTTTGTCCTCTCCTTGGTGAACGTTCTTCTCTCTTTATGACAATATTTTTCAGATTTTCAAAGCTCTGCACTTTTAATTCAACTAAACAGCTCCTCAAACCCTCACAAACCACATTTTCTAAACATTTCTGTCATTCTCTTGCAGATCCTTGGACTCTTTCCTCTTGCTCTGCATTGCCTTATAGGCAGTGCCCATGGTCAGGCCAGCCCAGCCAGCTGCACACCCTGGCAGGACCAGAGGCACCAGAGGGAGATGATTGCTGCCCAAGATTTATTCACACTGACCTTGCTAACTCCACCCTAAATTGGCTTTTTTTTTTTTTTT
>WEKY01007110.1:21770-43160 GCA_013390045.1 Picathartes gymnocephalus
TGCTTTTTTTTTCGCATTTGTGGTTTTTAGTCTTAGTGCAGGACTTTGCTTTTCTCTTCCTCAGTGTCATCTTGGCCTGAGGCCACCTCATCAGTTACCAAACTCAGATCTTCACCCTGCCAGTTCCCCTCCCTCAGCTCAGCATCACCTGCAGGGTTTTCTTATCTCTGTTACAATGGCTGAAGTTTATGGGGATTACAAATAGACCTGGAAACCTATTAATCCCTTCTGGGAAAACAGATAAAATTATCTCCCCTTTGATGAATTTTATTGACAACTATTTTGAAGTACTTCACAGCCCTTTGTTAACTCCCTTCATGGCAACTTTGCTTATCCTATTGCTCTTCAAACTACAGACCACTAATCCTGAATAATGTAATAAACCACTTTCTGCCCAGCCACAAGTAATTCCATGTATCTCTTTAAATTATATGAGAAGAAGCTCATGAAACATCACAATTAGACAATAGACTAGCAGAGCTCTGGTTTATTTTTTCTTCCTGTTCATATGTCCAAGGGCTGCATTTGCACTCCGGTTGGTTGGGGTGCCCTCCCCCATCTGATACAGAAATGGTCACAAACATTCAGCAATACTGTCATAGTTCTTATATAATCTGGAATTAACTAACTCAAAATGCTTTCATTGCACAACACTAGTGATTGTTCTATTTATTGCTATTTTTAATGGACTATTTGCAATGTGTTGTCTTCTCCACTATCTCCAGTTATTACATGAAGCACCTGATCACTTTTTTAGTAGAAAGAAGAAGCCATTAGATGCTTCAACCTCAAAAACCATGAAGAGACTGAGCTGAGCTTTCACAAAGACACACCTGAACTGAGGGTTTGTGAGATTTTTAACAACTCTTCAGACTTAGGTCGCTTGTACATATTAGCCTTTAACCCTCTAGACCAAGTCCGAAATCTGTAAATAAAATTTAAAAGCAGGTTTTATCCTATTATATTAATCTGGTTTTTGTCCTTAGAACATATAATCCCAAATCCTCATTGTTATAGTAGACTATATTTTTTTCCAAAAGGTTCAGTTTTATAGACAAGATAATAACATCTTCTTATAAGCCAGTCTCAAGCTGAGATTTTGAAAGTTTCCTGCTATAGAAAGACATATTTTTATTTAACATTTATCAAAAAGTTTATTTCTTCAGAGAAAGACCTCAAGGAAACCACACACTGTTATGCATTAATGTTAATCTAAGAACATAGAAGTACAATATTGAACAATTTTGGCAGAGTTGTGTCATGGCTGAGTTATTTACTGCAAACAATCCAGCAAACACAGCCATATTTCCCTGTCTGCCCTTCATTCACACTTAAATCGTGGTTACATGATAATGGGAGCAGAAGAGGAACCTTACCAACATGGCAATAAGTTATTTAACTGCTATCCTTCTGGTGCTCTAAGCCTTCCACAAACAATAATTAATGAACAAGAAAATGTTAAAACATATGTAACAGTAACTCTAATATTTAGCTCTTTTAAATGCTGGAATCACAGTTAGGGTTCAAGCATCAGCTTTTTCACAAATCCTACTGAAGTGTAGCAGTTTATCCAGATTATTTTATTTCAACTGTGCTTCTTACTAGATCAGTCAGATTCTACTTCTGGTTCATTGAAGAGAGCATTGTGAGAGAGTTTCTGCTTTTTTTGCTGTGCTCTTATTTCACTTTATGGTTCCTTCTTATTCATTCTAAAATTTATGAAGGTACTGAGGATGGAGAGCAAGACACAAACACAGAAGATATTCTGTTAGAATGTGCCTTTGCACATCCAGTCACTGCTATCAACACCAATTTGACCGGTACCATTAACAATAAGGAAGCTGAATTATAAGAAGCTTCTAGCAAATATTTCGTCCCCCTTCCAAAAGGCTATAGTTTTGGGTAAGCACTTAGCTATAAACTAATTGGAATGTACTTGTGCTCAAAATAAATGCTATAAGCCAGACAGTCTGCATCACCCCACTAACTGAGTTGACTACAATACAGTCAGGTGGAAGGCACTGGAATGAATTTCTTGGCCCAGGCAGGCTGTAGATCATTGCAGTGAGTGGCAAAGGATGGTGTCACCCTGGGGTACAGCAGGAGGAGGCAGAAACCCCCTGTGCTCTGCATATCTCGTGGAACAGATTGCTCTAAATCAGTAATGAGTTCTCTGCAATTCATCTGTTAAATTTGTAGCCAAGAAGCATTTTCCTTGTGGAGAACCAAAAGCAATGAAAGCAGAAGCATAACTGTGATAGAATATTTGCTCCTGTAAGTAGCTTCTTTTGGTAGATATTTCTGGAATTTAGTAACAGAATCAAACTTGATTCTGGGCAAATGCAGAAGGCAAATTCTAATAAGGGAATCTACATCTCTTCATTTTTGCACAAGTGTAATCATTCACATGGACAGGTAAGGTCTATACCTCTCCATTGACGGTCTTTTGACTGATGCAAAGGTTCAGTTTTTGTTCAGTGGGTGTAATCTCTATTTAGAAATGAATGCTCTAGATAGGAAGTCACAAATGCAGCTGTGGAAATAGCATTTTCAGTGGCAGAGAAGAACACAAAAAACAGTAGAATCAATCATGAATAGGAGCAGGGAGATCTGCACTGTCCAGCCCGGGGCTTTCATCATTAGCTTCTCACACTGGAGGGTGGCACATTTCAAACACTGCGTGCATACAGAATTAGAGAGACACCAGTAGACAGAGAAAGAGTCATGAAATCCTCGCATGAGCCTTGGTCTATATCTTAAAAGAAAATACACATTAAAGGAAAGATAACATAATTTGATAAAACTCAGCATGCTCCAAAATAATTGTTTTTCCAGTAATATATTTATGAAACAAAGATAACAGATTCTGAGGAAAAGAATGGAGTAACAATATCAAGCTCTGAAAAGAACGGACTGAAAATGTAGATGGAGTGCACTAGACTTGAAAATTAACTTCCTCTACTTTTCCTCAGCAGCAAACCACCTAACAAGCTGCATTAACTGACACATCTAATGGTGTCACCATGTCACCACAAACACATCCCAAAGTCATCATCACTTCAGCAGATCTAAGAACTCTAAACCAAGAACTTCAAAGTACTTCCCATGCTGCTTTGGATCTCGCTATCATACAGAAACATTGAAGCATGTTTATATCTGGGAATTGGAGTTTGTCTGTCTTCCCACCAACCAGAACCTAATTTGGAGAGGTTCTGACCGTGACTCATTTCTCAAATGTACATAATGGGTCAGTTTGAGCTAAAAGCTGGGGCATCCTGTTCCTGATTACAAAAATAAAGGGGCCAGTTTAAGTGACTTTTTTTCTTTAAAGTGATTGCTGTACAAGTGAAAGATGTCAAAATGACGGCTCCATGAGATAAACTTCACCATTAATCACAGGGTGGAAACAGTTCAGCACAAAAGTCAGCAGCGCAGGCTACAGAAGCAGCTGTGGTAGTTCATTTCTTACTGTTCAGCCACTGCATCTGAGCCAGCAGTAATTCCCCAAGCAGTTGCTTTCCTTGCTTTGTCTTCTCAGCTGATATTCCAACACATGCAAACTATGGTGGGGTTTGGCTGTTAGTTGTTTTGCTTTGTTTCCCAAAGGTGGAAAGACATGTCACGAATGCAAATATATGGTATACGTAGCCCCAAAATGATAAGGCATTTCATGTAGCTTAACTAGATAACAACCCATAATATTTGCTTGATTTTGCATTAAAATCCTTATTGCACACCTATTTTCAGCTCATGAACTGATTTCAAGGCAGCATTTCTAGGGTAGTGTGCCAAACCAATTTGCAATCAGTAATAGATTCATAAACTAAACTTTAACAATGCTCATGTTATTAAAATGGGTTTTTGATGGAAAGAGGAGTTTGCTGATTTATTCACCTTTCATGGATTTCTCTGTAACAAACTAGCATTGAAATTTCAACCTACTTTTTAGCATCCCAAATGACAGAAGTTTGGAGAGCTACTGAAGGACTCAGAGCTCAGAAAAAAAATCTTATGATCTGATAACAGACAGGAAATCTACAACTATACAAAACAACATTAATTCCTCTGAAGAAAATATATGAAGCAAAATGCTAAATCACAATCCACAGTAAATTTGTCTAAATGATGAGCAGTTCCAGACCAATAGCCTTAGGCTTCAAAATTCTTTCTGCTCAAAAAATGAAAAAGGGCAAACAAAAATGCAAAGAAAGAAAAGCTGCAAAAATGGAAAGAAACATACAATTAAAAGCATCTGAGTGTTCATGCCTTTTAATGCCTTCTAAGAACAGAATGTCTAGACAACTAGATAGATATTGTTAATGAAGAATCATGATAAAGGAGTTGAAAAGAAATAGGATTTCTCTGTCTGGACCCAGTAGTTACACTAAACAAAAAGTCTGCTTTCCCAAAATTGGGAAATATTTGCAAATCTTTGGCCAGATCCACAGGTGAGAGCAAAAGCATTGGTTTCTTAATATTAGAATATAGAAACACAGAAACTTAAAGCAACTTGCCCTGTGAGATGCCCTAAGTACAAGGTATTGGATGATATTATTTAGATTTCAAGAAGTAGCACCTCAGCTGTGTTTTAAACCCAAATGCCAGGCAGCTGGGATACAGGAGCTGCTTATCCATGATGTGGGAGCTGTCAGGGCCAGTGAGAGAGGCAGCCAGAGCTTACCAGAGAGAGGGCAGCTCCTAACAGCGCAGAGAGCTGGAGCCTTGGACACACAGGGTGAGCATGGATTGGAGGCAAGGGCATCCAGAAGTGCAACACAGCCTGTAAAGCACAGACTGCAGGAGGAGGAGAGGTTGGTAATAGTCCCCAAGAACACAGCAGTAATGACAATCACTTAGCTGAACTCCACTGGCCAGCTCAAACGATGCCCTAACAACGTCTGTTCATCTGCTTTCCCTCACCGTGTAAAAGGCACCTTGCTCACTGGAACGTAGAAAGGGTGAGTTTCAGCCAGACTTTCTCTCTATTACACGTAAAGGCATTCCTGCCAGGATTAGCCCAAACTCCTGCTTCATATTCTCCCACGCCTCTTACCAAATCATGCAATGTTTTGTCTACTGACTTTTCATTTTCACCAAATAACATCTGCATTTCAAGGATGCTTCACAAATACCTTCTTGGCCTTAAAGCCCTTTGAATGAAATGCCCTGTATAGACGTGAAATATGCCACGAGTATTGTCAAGGCAACACAGGTTCAGAGAAACACAGCAGTTGCTAGGAAACACCACAGCAAAGAGAGATGGGGAGTTGCTTACTGGCATATATTTGAAACATTAATTATTGTTTTTTGGGGTTTTGAATCTCAAACCATACCTATCTACTTCTAGGTATTAATTCTCATTTGAATTCTGTTACTGAAAGAATCCACATGTATCTCAGCATTGCTGAACTAAATTCCCCTAAGCTCTAAGACCAAAAATAGCCTAAAAATCCTGGACTTGTGTAGAATCAGTTGATGGTTTTGGAATATTTTTTGAAGACAGGACTCTACCATGCTTGTCACAGATCACCACCATCCCAGAAAACTGACTAAGCTGCAGGAATTTATTTCCATTCAACATGGGCTCCAGTGGAATTTTTATCAAGCCATTGGAGACAGATGTTTAAAAACAAAACAAAAAACTTTTCATTTACTTTTAGGCAAGGGAATTATTTGCATAGTTGTTTGAACAAAGCACATAGAGGAAATCAACATTCCTGAAACTTTTGCAAGCAATAAGCAGCATAAAAATTAAGCCATACAGTATTATGTAAGCTAGTCAGGTTAACAAAAAGATAATGTCAGAGCAAACACTCTCATTCTCTGAATTTATTGCAAAATGGAAAGGATTTCCTCAATGTAACTGAGACAAACAGTAAATGAGATTTAAGTGGTAACAACAGAAAAAAAAAAGAAGGAAATACAAATTTTTATAAGTGCAGTCATTCAGTCATACATTATAGGCAACAACAGGAAAAAGCATGTTAGGAAAACTTTGCTAAAGTTGCCAAGTCAAACAGTAGGAAGGTGGAACGTTGTACAAAACAAAACAAAATCTTATGGCCTTTCCATCTTTTTTTTTTTTTTTGGTACACATATATTGTGATAACATCTGTGTGGGATAAAGACTAAGGAAACCCATTCTTCCAAGAGAGCATTCAACAGCTTAAGATGTTGCATTTCTTAATAAATGTCTTTCTCCAAAAAGGCAAGAATCCAAAATTTCACAAAACAGTCCTGCTTACAAAGGAGAGCTATCCAACAATTTAATGAATCAAAGAACCCAGGGAAAAAAGTGGTACAGTAACTAGAAAGTATTAATATACATGTGAAAAAGCAGAGGCAGTAAAAGCTATTAAGATATAAAAGTAACATTAAAATGGAAGGTCTCAATTTATCAACACTTGACACTGCAAATGTAATTATATGTATAATACATCCTTCACACTTGAAACAAATAGAAAAAGGCCCAGAAATTTTAGCATGTCACACTATACTGAAATCAGTGTCTGCAGCAGTGAACTAGTTTGTTAAAGATTTTGATAACTTACTCACATTGTAAACCTCCATAGAAACCAATAAATTTTAACAATATCTCATTCAATACAAAATAATAAAAAAAAAAAACCCGCAGGAGGCACTTCAGTAAGATGAAGTTTCTTTCGCCAAAGTTCATTTTTAGGCTGCAATTTATATCAAAGAAAGCAAAGCAAACACCCAACTGTGAATAAACCTTTTTGATTTTGATGAAGAACAGAGCGTTTTGTCTGACAAAGGGAGTTGTAGCTGCTGTCATTCTTTCTAGGGGATAAAAATATCACTTAGCTGCACTCATAGGTGGCCCCGAATAGGCTGGGATAGTGTAGGGCTCATCTGGATTAGCACAAACCCAACACACATTTATTTTCCCCGTTCCAGAGCCTCAGGGTTTCCTGGGCTTGGTCAGCTCACTGAGCACTGGGTGTGAAGCCCAGGCACCTGTACTTCCACCTGGAAAATCAGCCAGAAATCGAATGTCAGCCCTCTTCTAACCACATGAGAGAGGCCTGCTACAAAGTACATTGACAACACTCTAGGAAACAGCCACTTGAATGTATTATCACAAGAAAAATCCTGTATTTCTGTTACTGAATTTTTTATCAGAAATAGCCTAAATTAAAACAAAACAAAGTACAAATATGTCCATAAAAATCATCATAAGTTGAGAATTAGTCCATCAGTAAGTACACAGAACCAATTTTTAAAACCCTCCTTGCCAATTTTTGTTTTTCATGTCATCATAAGTAAAATTATATTAAGAAAATTGTCATGAACCCAATTATTATTCCATTCCATGTCCATTTTCAACAGCAAATTAAAATTAAAAAATACAAATTTGCCATCGCCCATTTTTTTTTGGGCTTGATTCTTCCTCATTATTTTGTGATTATCTGTGTATAGAAATTGTACACTGGAAATGTTGCTTTTAGTATTATTGGTCATAAAAATTGGGCACAAATAATAGGATCCTAACTAGCAAGGAGAAGATTCATTTCATCTATTGGGGACAGATAAGCACTCATGAACAGATTTGTAAAGTGCAGATGAGTTCCAAGGAGCATGATCTGTCAGTCACCCTGGTGGCTTTGGGAGAAAAGTCTGCTGAATGGGCACGTTATCTTCCAAATTACTGATTTTAAAAAGTAAGTGCTCTTAATCCAACTCTATTGGAGTTCATGGGGTAAAACCAGGATAATTTTATTTCCCCACAGGTTTCTATAAAGGAGAAAAAAAATAGAGATCTACGGTATAAAATTTACTTCTCCCACTTCTAGTTATTACCCAGACAATAAACTGGCACATCAGCTAAGAAAAAATGTGTTCTACTGTGAACCAATTCAAATTTCCACACCAGAGCACAAGCCAAACTTGGGGAAAGAAATGAGTGATTTTGGTCTGCTCTCGAATAGCAAAAGTTCTCTGCTCAAGGCAGGAACATGGAGAGGCTTCTAGTCAAGAATGCCACCAAAAAGCATTCCTAAGCTTTGTGTAAAGCTTAGGAAAGTACCTGCATTTTGGAACTCTGCCCCAAATAAATGTACACACTTATTAACAAATTAGAACATCTGAAAATTTTCATCACTGCTTGCCTTTTCAGTAAAAATATATAAATAAAGGGGATTTCAGAGTTTAAAATGTGCCAAGACAGTAGCAGTTTTTAGGGATCAACTTTCCTCTTTTGCCCCAAAAGTGATATGCAACAATTCTAGTAGCTTTGATTTGAATCTTAAAAAAACTGCATAGGAATATTATATGTTTTCATCAGAGACTGAAAATAGGACATTGATGTAATTTATGAGTGTATGACGGGCAGTAGGTGGGAAATAAAATACACCAATAAAAATTAAATACAGAAGTGAAATCATGAGCTGTGCATTAGAAAATGTCGTGCTCCAGAAATTAAAGTCACATATTATTCAAAGACCATTTACTGATACCCAACAATACAATTTTTTCCCTTTGGTGTATTTGTCTTTGTATCACCCAGCAAAAGTGAATATACCAAGATAGATGGTACATCAGCTGTCAGTTTTGTGACAATTGCTTCAAAAATATGAATCCTTCAGTGGCCAGTATTATCTCCCCAGCAACTTTCTTACAGCTATAATTTACTGATAGGAGCTATATGGAAGCAATATATTATCATGCCTCCATCAGTGGTGTAGCTTTAAAAATATTTCCTTCCTGAGATCATCTAGAGGATTTCAGCTTCTCCCAAACATTTCACAGCAGGCAGAGCTGTAATGTTTGTACTATATATCACCTGCAATTTGATCATTTGATCATCTGTGTCAGCCAGCATCAACTCTCGTCCAGCACTCACTCCTGCCGTGCAGCTCCTGTCTGTGCTGCCCCTGCCTGAGGTGGCCAGGATTGATGGAGATCCCCCAAGAATTCATTACATAATAGCTGCCCTACAAGTCAGAGAGGTGAGACACAAGTCAGTGAAACCCCTGGCTGCTCACAGATCACCTGTGGGTTCCTTGCAAGTTCAACATTCATTGCAACCTTACCAGAGCTCAGCATTTCTCAAATCAGGTAAATATATCTTATCAAATGTAACAATGTCAGTAGGAAGGCTAGATCAGAAATGCAGTCTTCTTTACAGGCAGAAAAATTTGCTTTGTATTTATGAATATTATGCTTGAGCTCTTAACTACCACTGGAATCATCACTGGAATTGTGATGGACCACTTGAGTCAGAATTCTCATTTTGCCAGGAGCTGCAGTCATTGCCATGCAGGCTGACAGAAATTCTTTCCAGCAACACAACTAACAATTTGGTGCCAAGTATGATTTATATAGATTAACAATAGTGTGCAGATTTAAAGAAACATTGCTTATCTTGGTTCTCACAAGGATTCATGAAGTTGCTGACCATTTAGATTATGCATTTGGTACTCTTACATTACTCCTCTGTTGAAATAGAAAGGGAAGCACAGAAAACCTGAACCAGCTACCTGAAACTAGACAAGAACTCTAGCAAAGCAAAACAATAAGACAAGTGCAGAGAAGGGAAGATTATACGGTTGTCTGAGGTCTCTTTTTTCATTAGTATCCTATAATCATTCATTCCTTCTGCCCTCTGGCCCTCTGTACTTGTCCTGTGCATAACGCCATTATAGGAAATCTAACAGCAGATTTCTGAAAAAAATCCAGATACTGAGCCCTACTTCTCAGTCACGTACTGTATTAGGCTAATACTGAATTCATATCTCAAAATTAGAACAAAATTTAAGAGATTAGCTTCAAAACTCACACTTGCTGCCATTATATTTCATGACAGTCACCTCTGCTGGAGTGTTTTACTTGCATCTCACTGCAGCGCTGACTGAGGGCAGTCAAGGCTGAAGTTTGCCAACTCACAAAGGTAAAACAACCCAAACAAATGGTATATGCAGAGGGATTTGCTGAACAGAAGATGCAAAAAAAGAGAATTTGTTATTTCCATTTTGCAAATGTTCTGATTCAGAGAGGAAGTGACATTGAAGAAGCAACCTCCCCCAGGTCTGACAAGCCCACCCTGTAGAGCATCTACCACACTCTGCTCTGCTACCAAGTGATTCTCACTCTTTTCCTCATTAAGGCTCTTCAAGTGAAATAATCTCTGGCTTCTTAAACTCACATTGGGCAGGGTGAACATAATGTCTGTCACCAATCTTGGCTTTCAGGCTTTATTAGTCATACATTTAATCTGCTGTCCAAGGCTTCAGCTAGTGACTTTGTTCTATCATTTTCTGTGTCAGACGTGATATGTAGCTATGAAGAATGATTACTGTAGCTATCTTTCAGGAGGCTCTTTATCTAATATACATATAAATTCTCAGTTCAACATCTAAACGAGGTGTATGTTTGCAGGATGAACTAACAGCTTGGGAAGGAGCATTATGCACTACTACATAAATAAATTCAAACTTCAAGTCATCTGTTTACCTATTCAAATTATTGAGGCATTTCAGGTCAGTGCAGTATAACCATGCCCTAAACAGCATGGTTTTACTGCACTCATCATCTCAGCAAAATAACCAACTTGGCAAGATCCTAACAAAAGCTAAACATAAAATTTTCTTAAGTAGACAAAGCTAAAGCCCTAAGATGTGCAAACACCACACATAAGTAAAGTTATATTTCACTTACAGAGTGAGCAATTCCTTGTACATTTAGTATCTTGAGCTGCTACTCAGGGGCAGGAAGGGCAGGAAATATTTGCAGAACAGCTGTGGGGGAACAATCAGAGGAAGAAGTGGCGTGAGGGTGTCAACCCTGAGGGACATCCCTATTGTGTCACACCTTCCTTGGGGTCCAAAGGACATGGGAGGAGGTGAGGGGAAGCCTCTGAATGTGAGGACAAGTTGGGCATTCTTTCAAAGACCATTATGCCCTACAGACTTGGGCAAATGAGCAGTGGCCCTCCACCCTGGCCTTTGCCTGGGCCCATCCTGAGCCTGCACGTAAAAGGTTCCAGATGTGGACAGAGCAGTTTTGTCTCCTAAGGAGGGAGGAGGAAACACAGCCAGTAGATTGAACCGGCTTGTTTGATGCATTGTATTGGCCTAAGTCTTCTGTCAGCTCAGGAAAATTTTTTTCCTGCAGTGTATACTGCTGTTTTCTCCAAGCCTGTTTATCCTCGTGCTCAGAAACAGCCCCTGTTCCATACAGGAGACCAGTACAGATGCATGAGACAGTGTGAGAAATGGAAATTTTAGATGACAAGAAGCTTTGCTGGCACAATAAGCAAAGAGGGATCAGGACATGCACAGCACCATCTTAACTACCAACAAGCAATATTATACAAACAGGATTTTCATCTGTGGCCTTCAGAATGCTTTATAAATATTTTTAACCATCATGATTCCTAGGTGACAGATGCTTAAACAATCTTAGAAAAGTTACTATTTTGCAGATAGTTGCCACGCCTTTAGAATTGCTTTCATACATATTTTGAAGGCACCCATTAAATAAAAATTGAGACTGAGATGAAGCTAAGCTGTTTGATGACATCCTCACACATTTAACTTCATGGTAGCAATATTCAAGCAAAAAAGCAGCTCTCCACATATTTCAGCAGCTGGTGACTTCTTAGACCCTAAAATTGTTCTTGATAGAAATACAAATTATAGTGCAAAGACAGGGAATGTTTTAGACATAAGTGCAGACACAGCCACAGAAATCACTGAAGAGTAAAAATTGATTCCATTTGCTAAGAAAAAGCAAACATTTTGAAAAGATTAGACTGGGTTATTCCATTAGAAAGCTGATGAAGTTTAAAGCTCTGTGGAGGCATTCAGATTAGGCCTATGAAGAGCTCGTTCTGACAGAAACATGCTGACTAAGAAAAATCCCCTTCTATATTTAAAAATTGTAGCAGATGGTGCTAGCAGTAGGATGCTGCATCTAGTTGCTATGACTGTGGGCACTGTCATCAATCACTGAAAGTCTCAAAATGCCACCACTCTACTGCAGGTCTCAACCTGAACTCTGCAAAATGCTTCAAGTACTAACATGATTTATTTGGTATCAGTGCCCCTGGGTCAGGCTTTTCTGGAAAAGCTTCAAAAATTACATTCCTATGGCTTAGGAGGACTTGGGATGTTTTTAAAGTAGTCAGGATATTGAGGATCTGTACCCTGTTTTCAAAACTAGGTATTCAAATACCTTAAGTAAAAATGTTGCCCCAGTTCCAGCATAAAGCCCAGAGCTCTGGAAAATCTTCTGTGTTTGTAGATAGCATAACACAGGGATATTCAGGCCCGCTAGGATGCCAGAAGGGGTGTGAGCTGCAACCTGGCACGGAGGGGACAGCTCACGTCTGTGAAAGATGGTGACTGAGAGGTGGCATCTTCAGCCTTCCTGGGAGCCACCAGCCACGTGGGCTCAGGGACCCTTCCCTGAATGTGAGGCTGCCAACAAACCCATCCTCAAGCTGAAAAACCTGCTGCCCCCATCTCTCCTGCTCCTCCAGGTGGAGGAGGCACAGGGGGCTGGAGCAGCAGTCCTGTCCTCCCAGGCCACTCCCGCTGCTGGGAGCTGCGCTGCTCCATCCCAGCCGCCTGCATGGCCAGGGCCATGGCCTCCCTTCTCCTGAGGGTCCCGACAGGCTCACAGCCACGGCAAGGCTAAAAACCAGCCCTCACCAGCCCCCCCCTGCAGCCACCGCTGCCCCTCGGCTGCCTGTGCATGCAGCTGGACTGGACTGGGCTCTCGCCGTGCAGAAATTCCCTCGCAGCCTCCTGAAAAATCCACACTATTTCTTTACGAGTTATTAAGCACACAGCCCTGCTGAGCGATGATTTTGGAATTATAAAGGTATTCGCTACAGGAATTTTTTATTCTTTTTCTCTCTTGCCATGGCAACCAGGGTATGGAAGTACTTCAGAGGAGGACAGTGCCTCACAATACACAATGTGCTTGCAGCACCTCTTTTTTATAACGAGTTAAGCATTTTTAAAGCTGCCTTGGAAAAATTGGTTGAATAAAACAAAACCTACGCAGCACGAATTTTTCCTGCCTGCTTTAATAAAAGCATGTGGATATAGTCTGCACTTCATAGAATTAGGAGTCCAGAATTCTAACAAATGGCAAAGACTGCAAAACAGACCTAGTTTGTTTTTTTTACAGTTAGAAGGCACACCTAAAAGAACTGGCAAAAACATCAGGAGAAAAAACAAAAAGCAAAAGCAATTTGTCTTTTAAATACCAGTCTGTGAGGATTTGTGGAAATGCATTAATTTAGATTTCTTTTCTTTTTTGTGTCAGTTCTCAAAATTCAGGATCCTGCTTCTGCATATCTTATCTGCATGTCAGTAGCTGACGTCTTTTGTCAGTTGTAAAAGACAGCAAAGAAATAGAGGGGAAAATTATCATAACTAAAATAATACATGTTTGTAGAGGGAAGGAATTGATAGCTGATGGACTCCTTTATCCCAAGACAGTAGCATTTATCCCAATCACAATGAAACAGCATATTTGCTCATTCCTAAAATAGCTAGAATTATTACTGTGGCACTAGGAATTTTATATGCCTGTTGGGATCATGACACAATCAGTAGGCATGGAAGAGTAATGATGAACTTCTTCAATTAAACAACAATTCGTTAAAAGAGTTGTCAAAAATCAGACTGATTTCCATATAAAAACAGCACTTCATTAGCAAGAACTGCCTTGCCTTCCTCTAGTTATCCTTGTTGAGGCAACCAGAACTGTCTCCCTAATACTTATTCAAATACAGATAAATTACTTGCCTTAGGTGATATCTGATGACAGCAATTCCAGACAGTTAGTTACAGCAACAAAATTGTTTATGAATACTGGCTTTTTTATCCACTTATTCTCATACTGTAGAACACAGAAAACAGGAAGAATCAAACATTTTTCCCCATTTTTGGAAGTCCAAAACCCACTATAGTCAACAAACAGACTCTGAAGTTCAGCAAACTGGAGAACAAGACTGAGTATATCTGTACTCTCATCTTTTTTTTGGTATCTTTAATATGAAAAAAAGGTTAGTGAAATAAATAAAACTTAAGAACTGTATGAAAACAGCTTTTAGTCTTTCTAAGCTGTGTGGCAGAAAATCAAGGAAAGAATTTTATTCTCAGATATTATTAAATGGAATTTCCAAGAATGAAAAATAATGAATGTTTCTGCTAATGAACACTTCCCAAACACTTGTATTATTCTGGTATCCTTTTACTGAAGAACAACAGCCATCTACTCTTCCTCAAATTAAAAACCAGAAGGAAGAACAAAAAGCCCATTTCTGTACAAATTATTACAGAATTTTTAGCTACCTTTTGTTACCTATTCTTTAGTTGGTATATAATATCCCCAAGTTATTTTGTTATCCTATTGGATAATATACACACAATTGAAATCCAGGGGTGGGGAACAACCCACATTTTTTCAAAAAATTTAAAACAGATTCCTTGGACACGGACTTAATGAAATTAATTATAATCTTCCAAACTCAAATTCTGTCCTTCTTCTCCAAATGAGTTTTGGAAAGTGTTCAAAGACATCTGATAATGGTGTTATTGCCCATTGTAGAACAAATGCCATTTTGCAATCCAACCCAAATGTCTTATTTCAATATTCTAAAAAGCATTTATTATTGCTTGCTGCTCAAATAAGTTCATTTTTCCTTTTTCCCTTTTTTTAATATGCTTTATTAGCAGTCCATAATGCACAAGAGGAAGGAGGCTTATTTCTTCTGAAGAACAGCATTTCCATGGCAATACACGTCACAAACAGCAACAATCTCTTATCTTTTCCCAACACCTACAACTGCTAGAGCTTAGCTTAATGTTATATAATAAAACACGGCACAAAGAACACAATCTCAATGGAGACTTTAGTGCTTCCCTTCTGTATCTCAGATATTCTTGGTTTTATAAGAGCCTTTAGGTCTTAGTATTTCTTAAGCAACTAGAAGCTTGTTAATTAGAGGCAGGTGCACACAATGTTGGCTCACATTGCCCAAGAAAACCTCACCTGGATAGACTCTTAATGAAGCAACAAAGAGTGGATGACAACAGCTACAAGGCCGGGTGTTTTCTCTTGCTTCTTTTGCAAATATTCTGATGCAAAACCATTGAAATTACTCGGTTTGATTTTTTTTTGCTTTGTTTTGAGGTAGTGGCTGTTTGTTTTTTGTTTTGGTTTTGGGTTGTCTTTTTTTTTTTAAGTTCCCAGTGGGTGCAAAGCAAAGGCACATAGTAGGACACACAGTAGCATCATTTGCTGGTACCTTCATAAATGTCATTACATCAGTATAGATAGTGTCAATAAACTCATCTTTAATCTGACATACCAAGCAGACTTGGTGATCTGTCTCCAAAACATGCAACTGTCCAAGTCAATTACACCTGTTGCATGTGAGCATTCAAAGTTAACACTGGAACAACAATTCTGGTCAAACTCTGTAGATGTAGGTATGAAGATGATGTAGATGGTTCATATCTGAATGTTATTCTGAAAAAATGAAGATAAATAGGAGTGGGATATTTACCTCCTGATTAGTGTTTGTTTTAGTGGGGTGTGCTTATAATTTTTACCAATGCAAACCGTTCAGCCTTAGTACCTTCACAGCAGCCATAGCTGGCAATGTTTGTCCTAATTCCCCTGTCCACAAGGCAAAACAGCCAATTGCTGGGGAAAGGTTGAAGTTTGCTTATTGTGCTGTTGCTGTTAAACCCAGAGCCAGTTTTCACTGTACCAGAAAGACAGCATGACTGACATAAAAATGAAGATATTTTGACATGCAAACTGATTATTTTATTTCTAACCCTCACTGATAATTATCCAACTTTCAATCTGATCCAGCTAAGTGGGAACACAAAAGCCTATTATAAACTCAAGCATATGGCACTGATCAAAGGAATTTAACTTTCTTTTCCAGGCTAAAATTATTTTCTTTAGTAAAACCAAAAAACAGCATTGATCTGCTGCTTTCCTCTTCATGTTTCACTTCAGCAAGATAGCAGGAACTCAACTGCATTGTCAACAATGGACATTATCTTCAAGATGAGTGACTTCAGTCCTGCTACTCATTTAATAACAATACCATTTCTTTAGTAGGAAGAAGGCTGGATGATTGCTTATGTGCAAGCAACAATTAAATCCGAGAAAAAGACTGCTTTGTAATAATAATCTGGAAAGGCATTATATCATTCCCTGAAAAATGAGTAGTTAATGGATAGGGTGCCTCAAGAAAGGGTTGGCATTGACAAGACTAGAATTTAAATTGCATAAAGTGAAACTAAAATTCTGATTCACTCTAAATAACATCTCCTACAAAAGAAACCTCTGGTTCAAAAGAAAATTCAGTGATTTGGCATTGCAGTACTGTGTTAAATATTGACACCGGTGTTGAAATGACCGTGCTGCCTAATGCAAGACTGTCACATGCTGGGGTCATTCCGAATGGTACCACACTGAAAAGCGGCCCAGCCTTGCTGAACTGCCATTTCAGGCTTCGCAGTGGCATTCAGGAACAGTCACGGCTCTAAGTGAAGTAACAGTGGTAACTGTTCAGTGAGTGAGGAAGGGGAGGAGGGGATATAGATTCCACCTAAATCAGGCAGTAATAACCACTTTATGCAATACCTTTCTGCACATACTGATCAGCACTAGTGGAGAGATTTCTCAACTTCCTTGCATAAATACATGTCTATCCATCAAATACTTCATGCTGCTGCCACATCTGTGGCAACTGTGTCTGTTAATATATTCATAGATCTTCAGTCTTCTGATCTGGAAAACACCCTGACTGCAACACTACATAGTAAGAACTAGAAAGCTTTTCTCATCCCTTGCTTCACCCTGGATTTTCAAAGAGTGAAGTACACTATTTCCCTGTCCTTTCTTAAAAGAAGCTTCTTTGCACTGGTATTTCTCAACAGCCTGACAGCAGTAACCAGTGAAGAAAGGTTCCAACTGCTTTTGCATTTACATCCTCTCATATGTTTTCTTGGTTCCTCATAGAATGCAGAGATAAGAGGAGAATTATAAATTCATTGCAGCACACTGCAGCTCCAAAGAAAGACTCATCTATTACTTCTCCCCCAAAAATTGCCCTTTCAGAACATCACACACAGGCTAATGAGTCCCTTTACTCCTACACAACTGCATCTGAAATAATTTCCCGTTATGGGTCAGTAAAGAAGCTCCAATCCCAGTATCAGAAACTAAAGGAAATACAAAGGTTAAGCTCAAAATCTTACTTACAAATCACAATGCTTTAGCATAATAGCAACCTAGTCCTCAAGCTGTTCAGAGAGCTGTTTCCATAGCAGATTTTGTGTAGTCTTTGGCTTAGTGCTAAAAGTCTCTATGTTAAATTGCTGCAAGAGGAACACTGCATCAGTAAGGACTATTATCATTCATTTCTATTTTTCTGTGGGCAATGCCAAACAAAATAAACCATTAAACAAACTGCAGCATTGGGGAAGATAAAGACATCACATAGACTGATAGTGCATGCCAAAAACTCTCCTCCCCAGAAAAATGTGAGGAATTTGCATTGATAGCTCCTAGAGATTACATATGGTTCAGTGATATTTTTCATTCCATAGTGATCAAAAATTGATGGGTGGAGGAGAAGAAGAGAGAAGGGAAAAGAGGAATAGCTAAATATAAAAACTGAAATAATAAATATTAAAGAGATAATATTTTGGAGAAATTATGCATGCAAATACATACATGAATCAAAGAAAAAAACAAAATATATAGAAATAGTTTGAGTCTTCTATTTGTGTACTGTGGGTCATGGTTCCCAGATTGGGGTTTTTTTCTCATTTAATTAGTTTGAGGGATCTGAACAAACTGCTACTGAGCAAAAACCCATATCTTCCTACATGAAGAGGGGATAAGATATAAAATCATAATTAAATGAGTATGCTAAAGAGAAGGATATTAAGGCTGCAGAATGTAGTAATCATTGCACAAACAAGCAAAGCATTCCAAGGCTAGGGAAGGTGGTGATTA
The DNA here is from genome assembly GCA_013390045.1 of Picathartes gymnocephalus. Lineage (NCBI taxonomy): Eukaryota > Metazoa > Chordata > Aves > Passeriformes > Picathartidae > Picathartes > Picathartes gymnocephalus. The sequence continues at coordinate 39,795 of WEKY01007110.1, forward strand.
GAGAGGTCTATATAATCTTGACTTCACCCTCTGAAGTGTTTTGAGCCAGGCTTAAAGTGCCATAATCACCCCACACTCGCTCTGTGTTCACAACAGGCAGCAATAAGCAATTTGGTTCAGTCTCTCTGTTCAGGGTAAACTACCCTGACACAATGCCATACTAACCAAAAACTGCTTTAGGACAGGTCTGTCTGCCAAAACTTTCCCTCTGTGCCAAGTGCTTCACAAAGAGTCTTTACTACACCTCCTATGGCAGAGGAACCAGTCTCCCCTCTTTGCAGCTGTGAAGGTTCTTACTCAGCATTGAACTTGGAGTGCAACTTCGAGACCCAGTGTAGGAAATCCCTTAATCCCATTTCCATTGGACCAGTGGCAACCATCTAAAACACCTTCCAAACAAAAAGCATGTTTCTAGTTGAAGCTGTCCTGTTTTAAAGCCAAGAAGCTTCATCCCCAACTTTTTAGAGAGGCTTTGTAGAATCAGAGACATTGAAACAAATCTGAACTTGCATGTCACAAAAAAAATCCTCTGATTCAAAATCCTCCTGTCTCAGTCATTTTCTTCAAAGCTGGTCTTTCTCTTACTGGGCTGGAATCAAAAGGTTTCTCTCAATTTCCCCATAGGTTTTGAGCAGCTTTTATTCTCTTCTATTCTGAAAGTTTTGGTGATATTCATGTATTTTCCACATTGTTTTTAATGCAGCAAGAATCAAGGGAAAAAGAAAAAAAATTGGCCCATTATATAAGATTCTGAAGGCATGAGGGTAAATTCCTTTTTCAAATATTTCAATCAAATTTCAATCAAATAGTTTTGACTTTTTTTTTCTTTTAAACAGAAAACACTTCTCTCTCTGACCAAAGGGGGAAAAAGAATTGACAAGCAATCCTAGATTAAAGAAACTGAATTTGAACTGCACAAGACTTCTTTGAAGATGAATATCCCAGCCTTTTAAAAAAATTAAACTCTGTGGCCCCAAACATTCGAAGTGCTGCTGAGAGATTAAGAGGACTGCAACAGCTCATCAGAAGTTAGGGTCAGTTATAGGGAAGATACAGGGATTCTTACTCAACATATTTTTTTTCCAGTGTTTTATTACAGAAACTGTTGAATTATTTTTACAAAAAGGAAAAGGACAAGAAAAATCTTTCTAAATGAGAGAAAGGTGTTCCTTGAGAAACAGAAAACTCCCTCTTTTGACATCTATCCTTGCTTTTCAATGACAATAAAAATTGTGTCTTAACTTTTCTAAGAGATTAAAAGAACTGCAAAAAGTAACATGTTTATGTATTTAGGTATTTTTAAAGAAAACAAGGTCATAATTTTCAAGTGAGTAGTACAAAAACTAATTTAAAGCAGGTTTTTATCCAAATCTGTATTTCTCAGTGAGAAAATATTTGGGCAAGGCTCCTCTAGAAACTTAGTCTGATGCTTTTTTTGTAAATGAGGTAGGGCTGCCACATTTTTAACCAGGTGACTAGTTCAAATAATTATGTTTTAGTACTGGATTGTAACCAAGTCATTTAGCTGACATGGCTACTTGAATTAAGTAGCATTGGCTTCTCTTTGTTTAGTGCACATTATAGCAGTTTAATTTGGATGCATGTGTCTTGAATCCAGGACAACAACATCAGCAGGCTGTTTTCCTAAACCAGGTTTTCTCAGATCTTGGAGGAACTCATGCAAATGGAGTTCCTAATTATATTAGGGAGGATTTGACACATTAAGAGGCATTTATCTATGGCATGCACTGACTATAAAGAGAATAAAACCAGACCAGCTAGCACAGCAAAAGCATTTGTAATGTGAGGGGGAAAAACAAGCATTTAAAATAAGCAGTTAAGACAGAAACTCAGAGTCTGAGCCCTCAGACTAGAACAATTCCTTGGAGGTCTCAGTCCAGGCCTACAATGCTTCTGTTGGTCTTGAAGGCAGCACATTTTACATCTTTCTTTGTTACAATCACAGAACTTCTTTAAAAACACGTAGATATTGGAAGCTAAGGGAGGATATGTTTACATAGCTAAAGTTGTGAAATGATAGGAATTTCTCTGGTGTAAAATGACCCAAGAGATTTTATCCCTTAGGCAGGAAGTACTGTTACTCTAATCTAAGATAAATTATGGTTTACTAATGGAGACAGACACTAAAGAGGACAAACCAAAACAATATAACACAAAAGTCACCGAGGCTGATATACTAGGCCATATAACTTTAGGGCAACGTGGTATTACAAGGAAAAGAAAGCAACAGGATTACACACATTTTAGGACCAATTTTCATAGTGATTTAAGCAGCAAATTTAATCAAGTGGTTGCTAATAGAACACACCTTAGAAATAGCTTATAAACCTCCAAAAAATTCTGAAAACCTATTAGTCCTTCTTTCCCTGCAATTCCAATGAAGAAGAAGTTGTGTACATTAGAAATTAAGAAACGCAAGGGAATAAAAAAAAGGACATCTGTTGTATTTTTACTACTAATAAGACAATTTCCTAAAGAAAGCAAAAGGTCAGACACACTTGGACAGCAACTGAGATACATAGGAGGTACTTTGTTAAACAAATGTGCCTGAGCTTAAATGGATCAAGTGTGTAAAGGATGACAGAACTCAGTTTCAAGGGCAATATAGTCCTTGCCTCCCCTGCCTAATCCTAGGATAAGGATGATGGTTTTGACAAGCTGTGGAACTCCCGGCCTTTCAAACTGACTTGAAGCAACCACAAACGTACTTTACAACATTAGGGCTTTGTCCTTTCTATACTTGGCCTACAAGTAAGTGCTGTGCACGTGGAAAATGTCATTCCTCAGCCACAACTGGCTCTTCACAGCAACTTGGCTCACCTCATATTCACTTATATCCTTGCCTTGAACAGCAATGGAGAGAGTTGCACTTGTTTTACCACACAACTTAAAATTAACCACCTCAGTATCAGTATTTACAAGTAGTTTCCTGTGGAAGACTGGCACATACCACTAGATGCATCTTTATTATCTGAATTTTCCAAAGGATGATTGGGATGCAGAGACCAGCACAAAAGTAAAGCCACTGGATTAAAGGAGAGAATACATTTATTTTAATCATGGAGGAGGAGAACTTGTCAGCCTACACTGCAGTACTGCTGAAAACTACCAGAGTGCTGATATGAATCATAGTTGAGTCAATTATGTAACACTGCAGAAAAAATAAAAGGGAACCTGGTGGGTAATAACAGGAATACTACATGCAAGATTGGAGAGGCAATCAAGCCTTCCCTGTCAATGCATTCAAAGGGGATACTGGGCTCCAGCTGGAGCTCTTCACAGCAGAAAGGACACAGACCACACACAGTGCCAGAAGAGAGAAGCAGAAATTAAAATCTTTTTTTT